>CM042389.1:18637239-18642239 GCA_023634145.1 Thymallus thymallus | reverse complement strand
ACTATCAAGGGACTTTTTGTTTTGTTCATGGCTAATGCCCACCTCAACATTTAATGATCATACAGTGGAATCATATTGTAATAATTTCCCTAATAATGATGTATATGCCCAATAAGAAGCTGGTCTTCTGCTCAGGTTGTGCCCGTGTCCACCTCATCTGATTCCCACTTCCTGGCTCTGGCCATCTGATCCAATCAATCAAGCCACTGTGTAACCCCAGGGCGTATTGGGGTTTTCAAAACAACCCCCTTCCCCCTCTTTCTCTCTCCTCTCTACCAGGCGCAGGACTGGCAAGGGAGCCCTTTGAGAGAAAGCGAGAGAGATGGAGAGAGAAGAGAGGAAGAAAGGAGAGCGAGGGGGTCGAGAGATCCGATTTCCACTCCATCTTGCATCACAGGAACAAAGTCTAAACCTCGAGAAAACCACATACTACTCTGGTAGTGGACAAAGAGCTTGGATTCAATAAATATGTGTACTAAGCTCCCTATTTAGACCCAGGGTATTGATGCCTTATTTAGGTCATTTAGACTAGGCAAAATTGATCAAGTATGCAGCTCAAATCTGCTGCTCGATTTTCCTCTCTCTCTATAACTAAAAGAAAAGGAGAGAGAGAGAGAGAGAGAGAGAGAGAGAGAGAGAGAGAGAGAGAGAGAGAGAGAGAGTGATTGAGAAAGCTACCATATGAGTGAGTGACCATGCGTTTGAGTAACCAGGTTAGAAAGACAAATTGAGAAAATGTGTTTCTGTGTGTGTGTCCAGGGAAAATGTTAATGTTCCAGTGAGATAGAGAGAGAGGTTGTGAGGTTTTCTTCAAGCAGAGAGTCTCAAAGGGGGTTGTGAGTAGATGTTGCTCTTGTGCCTTCTCGTTTAGAAGGCCTTAATTGGCCATTAGGCTGAAGAATAGCCTGCACCTCCTCTCCTCCTCTCTTATCCCCCTCTCCTCTCCGGACCTAATGCTGATTAGGACTTTTATTCCCTAATAAACACAAAGAGGTAAATTAGTCACGGAGTGTGGTAAACATGGAAAATGGACTCTGCTGTGTGCAGTAGAATACACAAACACCATTCAGAACGGCTTAGTGGTATGAACACAAAACTGACCTTGGATCAGCTGGCTGTAGATAATAGCGTTAGTCATTTGGGTTAAAATGCAAAGCTGGCATAGGATCAGTGTCTACGGTTTGAGTTGGCCAATTGTATTCAGCCTTTATTGCTGTAAACTCATGCATGCTACATTTGACACTTGACAGGTTCAACTGTCTGTGATATGTTTAGTTAGTTGCAATGAACCGAAACATTATTATTGAATGAGTGAACCAACGTTTCCACTATTCCGTCGGGCCATTTCTCAGTGAGTTTAAGTCCATATGTAGTGTGGTCTCCCGTGAATAAAGACATTGTCCACAATGAGAAAAACTCAATCAGATAGTCATCTGGCTGAGAGTAGGTGAGAGACGGGGATAATTACTCACTGAAGATGCAATCACAGAGGAGGTGCCGCACGCAATCAGGCCTGTGTGTGTTAGGGTGTGTTGTTCTGGGCAGCCTCCACAGCACACAGAGTTATTCCGACTGGCCGATTTGGTTTTAAATGAGAAGGGAAGCTGTGAGGTAGTTCTCCATTGGTCCCAATAGTCTAATGATAGGGTGTGGGTCAGAGCAGGAGCATAGAGTAAAACAGTTTTCCTGAGTTTGGGCTCCATTCCAAACCAAAAAACGTGTTCCCTTCTGTTAAATTTGGTCCATAATGACTTGCTTTCACTCGCCAACATTTACATAGGTGTTGATGTTTATTTATGTTTGAACTCTGAGTCATCTATAACAAAAAAACACCAGAAAACAAATTGGACTCTCCTGACAGTCAATGACCTTGATTGGGTAACTGGTTCCAACAATCCACAACAGACTTGATAAGTGAATGTTTCAAGGTTTTGTCTCATAGCCTTTGCTGCAGTGTTGCTAAGGTGTTATAATGGTGCTATAGGCTGGGAAATGGGTGCTTGGTTTCACAAGGCAACACCTTAAAAGTCTGACGATACAGGAATGATGGGGCTTATATAAACCACTGTACCAATGCACATAACTCACATCTTTAAGAGAGCGAGAGAGAGATAAATAATGAAAGTCATTGAGGAGTTCCTCCGCTGGAAAAGGCCAGCCCCTGAAATGGTTTAATCAATAGAGGAATGTTCTTGGTAATGGAGTGTGTCAGCTTTTTAACCGGACTAAACCTTCATCAAGTCAATGAGGAGAGTTAAACCTTGCACTGATCTGAATAATCTCACAACGTATCGACTGGCCACAGACTGAGAAGGAATACCAAACACACATCACCTCTCCCTCTCCCTCTCTCTCTCTCTCTCTCTCTCTCTCTCTCTCTCTCTTTATCATCATTCCCCCCATGTTGGACTCATCACTATTTTCTCTTTACACAAAGAAGAACTACAAAATGACAATTACAATAAAGCACTTAATCTATGTATGTCTCTGCCTCATATATCAGCTAAAGTCATTTACTCAGAGATTTCATAAACATAGGGATTTTAGCTGAAATGAGTTTTTAATGAAAAATGAATTATTTATGGACCAGGATAACTTTTCAAAATGAGACATGTAAGAGAGAATGCTAAGACAAAAGAGCGATTTTAAGGTGTTCAAAAGAGCAAATTATGGCCACATATTTTGGCGCGTTGGGATCCTCTTGCCTATGTTTTGAAAGGGGGGTGTCTATCGGTTCCCAAGTGGCGCAGCGGTCTAAGGCACTGCATCTCAGTTCTAGAGGCTACAGACAACCCGAGTTTGGCCGGTGTAGGCCGCCATTGTAAATAAAAACTTGTTCTTAACTGACTAGCCTAGTCAAATAAAGGTTAAATAAAAAAAATAAAAAAAATGTATCTGTATGTATTGTATCCCCATGTAAGAGCTGTCTGCTTATTGGGTTGTGCCCGTGCCTGTGTATGTGCGCGCTTGTTTGTGTGTGTAGCTTTCAGAATCGTTAAAAGCCAAGAGAAACGCAGAGGGGTGATGGTAAAGGGAGGACGCCAGAGAAATGAATGAGGCATTGATCTGCAGTAAGGCGTGTGTGACATTTCAACCAAAGCCAAGAGAACCTATAAGTAAAGCCCATCCCACGCCACCACCCTGCTCCACCTCCCCTCAAATATCCATCTGTTCTCATTTGTCTCTTTCTTTTTACACCCCCCTCTCCCTCTTTCTTCCTTTCTCTATCTCTATCTTTCCGTTAGCCTCTCTCTTCCCTTCTGCCTCCTTTCAACTGCTCTTTCTTCTCTCCCCCTCTTTCTCTCTCAACTCCCCCTACCTTCTCTCTCACTCTCTCTAGCTCCCTATTTTTCCCTCTCTCCCTCTCCCCCTGCTCTCTCTCTCCTCCGTTTCTCATTCTGTCCCTCTCCTCTCTCTCCCCAGCCACTGGTCTCGGGGGGTCACTCCATATTAGCTTACTTGTTAATGCTTGGGGGGCTTGAGATCAATACTTAATCAACAAGTAATGGGATTCTGCAGTCATCCCATATGATCTTTCAATAAAGACTTGAATCTGTCGCCCAACCTCTTTCTAAAGGGCTCGGAGAGTGATGGAGGGAGGGGGAGCGGGCGCTGGAGGAAGGGGAGAAAGAACTGAAAGAAAGAGTGTGTGTGCCTGAGTGTGTGGTTGTTGGGCGGCTTTGGCTTTGCTAGTCGGCTGCCTTTCTCTCTGATCTGCATCTGATTATGGCTGGGCTGAGCTGGGCTGAGCTGGGCTGGGCTGAACTGGGCTGGGCTGGGCTCTGTCCTTCACCCCACTAACTCCTTCACACTTCTACCAGCTGGAATGCATGGCAGCACACCCACAACCACACACACACAACCACACACAACCACACACACACACAACCACACACACACACAACCACACACACACACAACCACACACAACCACACACACATGTACAAACACACATATGTACACACAACTTTACAGGCCGGCCAAGTCTAACGCGTGTTGTTTATGATACACATATGGTAGCTTTTATAAATTCAGAAAGAGAGCTGGACGGAGAGAAAGAGGGATGGAGGAACAAGAGAGGAAGGGCATCATGTCTTTTACCCAGTGGAGGAAAACTACAAAGTGGCCATACACACACATACACACACTAGTCCCTACTTTTAAAGAACAAGTTCCCTTGGGGCACCATATGGTATCAAAAGTAAACCCTTTACAGTTGGTGAGATATTGAAATAAACCATATTCGGTTGTTTGCATTCTGAAGAAAAATATTTGGTTCGAAGTACTAAACATACGGAGGGAGAATTTTATGATCATTGTTTCATCAGGTCAGAAAATAATAATAGTTATTACTGATATGCTATAGGCCTACATTATACAGTATGCATATGGTATAATATACACAGTATATCTTTACATCTCAAAGAAAATTGTATAAATGCCTATGATATATAATGCATTATATAACCTGGCAAAAAAAAGGGTTACAGCTGTTTATTATGTAAATTAGTGTGTCGAAACTACTGTGTCCAGACCACTGTGTCCAGACCACTGTGTCCAGACCACTGTGTCCAGATCACTGTGCCCAGACCACTGTGTCCAGATCACTGTGCCCAGACCACTGTGTCCAGACCACTGTGTCCAGACCACTGTATCCAGACTACTGTGTCCAGACCACTTTGTCCAGACGACTGTGTCCAAAACTACTGTGTCCAGACCAAACGTACACAACGTAGTGACTGACGTACTCCAGGTCTGGGAACCACCAGGCTAGGGGAGATGGCACCCTTTTACCTATTTACTGTGACAGTGTTAAAACAGGGCTGAATTTGATGTGTGTTTGTTTACGGGGAATGTGTGAGGCTGACAGCAGTCAGATATTAAATGTAAGTGTGTATGTGTATGTGTGCGTGTGTGTGTGTGTGTGTGTGCATTTGTCTGGGCATCTAACTATGGCTGGGTCTATGTAAGTGTATGCCTGGGTACAGTCTGTCTGTGT
>CM042389.1:18487239-18632239 GCA_023634145.1 Thymallus thymallus | reverse complement strand
TAACACCAGGGTTAGTGCTCCAGTACACACACAGCTGTCCTTAATCTCTAGGGTCACAACAGTCACTACAGTCAGTGTGTGTGTGTGTGTGTGTGTGTGTGTGTGTGTGTGCGTGTAAGCGTGTATTCGCTGTTCATGAGTGCGTGCATGTGTGTGTGCGCGTTTGTGTGTTTGAGTGTGTAGTGACCATGGTAAGGCAACACAAGCCTCCCTATAGACCATACACCATCCGGTGTATTGATTAATCCCAGGTCACTGGCAGGGTTGGCCACACAGACCTTCAACTAGTGACCCTTCAAATCGTTTTCCTTTTGTACTATGTACAAACTGTTTTAGAAATGTCCACTCCGTTAGAGATGTTCCAAGAATGTCTGTGTTTCTGTGATGTTTTCTAAAGGAACATTCTCAGAACACTTAAGCAACTACTTGTTTACGGACCTATTCAATCTCTCCCTATCCCAGTCTGCTGTCCCCATTTGCTTCAAGATGTCCACCATTGTTCCTGTACCCAAGAAAGCAAAGGTAACTGAACAAAATGACTAACGCCCTGTAGCACTCACTTTTGTCATCATGAAGTGCTTTAAGAGGTGAGTTAAGGATCATATCACCTCCACCTTGCCTGACACCCTAGACCCACTTCAATTTGCTTACCGCCCCAATAAATCCACAGACGATGCAATCACCATCACACTGCATACTGGACAAGAGGAATACCTATGTAAGAATGCTGTTCATTGACTATAGCTCAGCCTTCAACACCATAGTACTCTCCAAGTTCATCATTAAGCTCAGGGCCCTGGACTTCCTGACGTGACGCCCACAGGTGATGAAAGTAGGAAACAACACATCCACTACTCTGATCCTCAACACAGGGGCCCCACAAGGGTGCATGCTCAGCCCCCTCCTGTACTCCCTGTTCACCCATGACTGGTTGGCCAAGCACGCCTCCAACTCAATCATCGAGTTTGCAGACGACACAACAGTAGTAGGCCTGCTTACCAACAACGATGAGACAGCCTACAGGGAGGAGGTGAGGGCCCTGGGAGAGTTATGCCAGGAGAATAATTCAAGTTCCTCGGCGTACACATCACTGACAAACTGAAATGGTCCACCCACACAGACAGTGAGGTGAAGAAGGTGCAACAGCGCCTCTTCAACCTCAGGAGGCTGAAGAAATTTGTCTTGGCCCCTAAGACCCTCACAAACTTTTACAGATGCTCTGTATCCCCGCCTGGTATGGCAACTGCACCGCCCGCAACTGCAGGTCTCTCCAGACGGTGGTGCGGTCTGCCCAACGCATTAACGGGGGCTAACTGCCTGCCCTCCAGGACACCTACAGCACCTGACATCAACCACCCGAGCCACGGCCTGTTCACCCCGCTATCATCCAGAAGGCGAGGTCAGTACAGGTGCATCAAAGCTGGGAATGAGAGACTGAAAAACAACTTCTATCTCAAGGCCATCAGACAGTTAAATAGCCATCATCAGCCGGCTTCCACCCGGCTGCTGCCCTATATACATAGACATTGAATCACTGGCCACTTTAATAATGTACTGTTTTACTCATCTCATATGTATATGCTGTATTCTATTCTACAGTATTTTAGTCAATGCCACTCCGACATTGCTCGTCCTAATATTTATATATTTCTTAATTCCATTCTTTTACTTTTAGATTTGTGTGTATTGTTGTGAATTGTTAGCTATTAATGCACTGTTGGAGCTAGGAACACAAGCATTTTGCTACACCCGCATTAACATCTGATAAATATGTGTATGTGACCAATACATTTTGATTTTATTTGATAGAAAGCTGAATTAAGTGTCAAGGTATGGCAGAAAGGTGATATGCTCTGTTGTCAGTATGTGATGTAGCTACATAACATATTTGTGAGAACAGTATCACTTCTACACGCTGCCTATAAGACATATTTTTCTTTATAAGAACTGTTCAGGGGTCAGAGAATGTGGTCGTCAGTGTACTGGAGGTGTAGTGGCCAAAGCTGGCAGGAGAGTTGAGCAGAGCAGAGCGGACCACTGAGGGTAATGGTTTTAGACAGGCTGAGGCAGCCATTACCTGCCTGTGACCTGTGGCTGAGCAGGGAGTCAGAGCCAAGGGAAACAGGCTGGAAATGGGTTAGGGCAGGGTAGGAGGAGACAGGTTAGAGTAGCGCAGGACAGGCTAGGGCAGCACATCGCAGGAGGCCTCCACCATGGAGGGATTTAAAAAGCTAGTTTTACCGAACAGGCAGGGTTCATTGCAAGCCAAGCTAGCCATGATGATTCACCAGCCAGACTGAACACATAATGTATCATTTGGAGTTGATACAGCTTTAGCTCTTTTCATGGTGTGATACCAGGAGGGGATGGGACTGGACCATGTGGAATCTGGCCAATCAGAAGGCATGTCCAGCTGGACCATCAACACACAGCCAATTAGAGTGGACAGTAGTGCTGATAAAAGTTTTGGTTTTATTTTATTTTACATTAGATGCATTACGAAATAATGACATTAAAAAGATTTTAGAGCTTCCCTCAGCCATCACCAGCCTTTTTCCTAACACTGACAGTGGGTTGAATGCTATAACAACACAGCATAAAACAATTAATAGGAGCCCATGATGGTAGTGAATGTCCATTACTTCTATAATTTATTACATTGATTACTTTTAATCAAATATTTCAGTTCTGTACATTACTTGTTTTTTATTCCTTAAAGTCATTATCTATCTCAGTAGCAGCCAGCCAGACAACCATCTAACATTATCTAACAACCATCTAAACATTATCCATCTAACATTATCTCTGTGCTCCCCATTGAACGAGTCATCCTATTTAGCTAGGCTAGTAGTAGCTAGCTGGCTGACAAAATAATGTTACTAGTTCTTCAAAGTAGATAAGGCATACTTTCAAGACTGCTTATTGACAATTACTACAACCACAGATAGAACAATGAGCCCTATATTTCACTGAATGTATAAATGTGAAGCATTCGGTTGGCGTTTCCACTCACTACCAAATATGGTAGTGGGAGGAAGCCCACTGGCAGGCAGTGGGAGAAGTTTTCTGTTCCCAAAAGTAGAATCAGTTATGAACAAAGTATTGTAAAAATCGTGCTGTTTATGAATACAAAGGCGAATTTTGCTGTTGTACACGCGCACCTCACAGAGTATGCGTTTCGTAACGGAAATATGCAGATGCATGCTAGAACGCGCCAATAGAATATCGCTAGCGCGTGCTTGGCTCTGCCCACCTCCCTGCTTGTTCTGCTTACTATGACTGATTTGTTCCCATTGGAAACGACAAGCTGTGGTCTATCTTGGTTTAGTTATAAAAATCTTTGCTACAACTATCAATCTGGTAGCTGCCTCACAAACTGTCTCTATCCCTCTCGTCGTTTTGTTTTCATTCCTCTGTCATGAGGTCTCATATGGTCTGTGTGCATCCGCCTCTGACCGTGGCCAGAAAGACCAAGCATGATGGATTATGAATATTGTAGTTAATTATCACATTTTAGCGCTGATCTAGGTTGAATATTTGTCTAATGAAAACACATTTACAACTTCCAATCAGCCCAGCGTCCCACATAGTTCTTGACTTAATTTCTCTCGTGAATTATTCGATTTCTCTCTAGAGAAATGACGTGTTGAGCTCCCAAAAAATAAAACAAACTAAATGGAATTCAAGTAATTGAACCGAAGTCGGTAAATTAGATGTTTAATAACCGGAAAATCGCACAGCACTAGAAGACAGACAGTGTGTGTGTTTGTGTGTTTGTGTGTGTGTGTGTGTGTGTGTGTGTGTGTGTGTGTGTGTGTGTGTGTGTGTGTGTATGTGCATGTGCGCTCTGCCAGAATGCTGTTAGCACAGAGATCCTATACATAATTTGAGATATAGGAACTCTATGGCTGTTAGTGTCTATCTGTCTGCCTGCATCTTCAGATGTACTCAGTACTCAGTCCAGCCAGCCATCACCCCACTTTACCATGCTTGTGCTTTGTGTGTGTTCTGTACTCTCAGCACTGTTGGCTGCTCTGAGTCTGCAATAAAGCAACCCCTATCTGACCTCTCTTCTCCCCTGCCTGACTACACTCACAGGAGAGGTCTGACCACTTAATCCTACTCAGCAACCTCTAACTCTCTTTCCTTTTTGTCTCTTCAATCCCTGAAACGTACCTATCCTTTCCCTCTCTCTTTACTCTCTCGTTCTTATTTCACGTGCTTTCTCTTCACTTCTCTGACCTGTCATTGCATCATCATATCTCCCCCCTCTTATAAGGTCTCCCCCTTCCTCCTTCGCTTTCCTTGAATGAGTGAGAGGCCATGTTCTACTCCTCTCCTCTTTCCATCCGTTCAGAAGTGGGGATGAATTCAAACTGGGGTCTTCCCCTTGACCTCAAACCCATCACCCCCGGCACGTTTTCATTCTTTCACTTTGACGTTGATTCCCTTTTGGTGGGTCGGAACCCTCTGGTGGGTCATAGTACCTCTTGGGTTGCAGCTAAAGTGGGGGGTTCTGCCTAGAAAATATTACCTACAGTATGTTACCAAAAAAGGCAAAATTGTCACAGCTAGGGCTGGGAGATCATATATATGGATTTTTACAATACCGTCTATAACAATGTTTTTGTTACAGTGCTAAGTAAATGAAAAGTTCTACAAATTAGACTACTTCACTGTCAGTTTTAATCTAGTTTG
This sequence comes from Thymallus thymallus, assembly GCA_023634145.1. Classification (NCBI taxonomy): domain Eukaryota; kingdom Metazoa; phylum Chordata; class Actinopteri; order Salmoniformes; family Salmonidae; genus Thymallus; species Thymallus thymallus. Next base: position 18,627,541 of record CM042389.1, on the reverse strand, counting down.
GTTAGGTATAAAATCATCAGAATGGAAAAAGACCATTTAAACCCCTTAGATTTCATTTGTTGCTAACCTAGGGTCATGCACTCACTACAATAAAACATATATAGAACTTGTATTATTCAGAAACATAAAATACAGTCAAATAGAAATTAGAACAATATGATATTTTGGCCATATCTTCCTGCCCTATTCACAGCTCTAAACATTTTGGTAGCCAGCCACTTCACTACACAACCTTAGCCTCTCTACCTTCCTCCGTCTGCTCAGACGTCTTCAACTAAATAGCTTAGCCTTTCTCCACTCACATATCCAAGTTTATTCTGGTGAGCATCTATTCAAGCTATCAGCAATCCCAATTAAGATCCTATTAAGTGTGCTGGCTGAAAGGATGTGCTTAGATTATATACAGGGCTACTGCCAACGTGATGTACTGAATACCTCCTCAAGACGTCATGGTAACCAAGGAGATCAACGTCATCTCTAAACCCTTCAGGATCACTTCCCTCATCCCTCTCTCCACTCGTTTTTGTACCCCCATCCTGTTCCCTTTGAATGAGAACAAATTCATATCCCTCTCCACCTCCCCGCTCTGGAAGCATGTGTCCAGGCCCAGTGAGGGAGGCAGGGAGATACTCAAAAGTTTTGGCTTTATATTTAGCCTTGTGAGGTGTGTGTGTGTGTGTGTTTCTATGTGGACGTGACCTCGCACTGGCTTGGAAAAGCCCTTCGTACTTAAAGGTGCATTACGGGTGTGACACTAATTCACAGTGATGGTTAAAGTGCTCTGTGCTGACCACAGGAGACCAGGGGCCCTGGAGGCGACTGCACTGGCAGTGCAAGATGTGGGCAGTTCGCATTATTCAGCATACATTTTGTATTGGGCCACAACCCTCGAGTCTTAGCATGAGTGAGGGACGGATGAAGGGAGAGAGGGCAGGAGGGATGGAGGGATGGAGGGATGGAGGGATGGAGAGAGGAAGGGGGAGGTAAACCATTTGCATACCATATTAATGAAGTGCTCAAAAACATCTCCTTTACGCCAGAGTTTGTATACTGCATTTATGTAGACTCCTCCTCTTTCTTCTCTCCTTCCTGGTTTACTCCGATGTGTTCCCTAAGTGCCCGCAGTAAACAATGTTACGCTTGTCTGTGTGTTGTGTGTGTGTGTGCTTGTGTTTGTTTCTGTGTGTAGTGCTTGTGTTGTTATTGTGCAAAGGAGCAGTGGTCTAGGGAAGCCCAGGCAGAACTGGTGGGGACCTATTTTAATTCTTAACTAGAAGCCAATGATTTATTAATGTGCATTTGAAATAACAATTACCATGTCAGGAGGGATCAGGCCAGAACTTAATTGCAATGGAAAACCTACTTAAAATGGAACCTGACCCCGTCCAAAGCACACGCACTCTATCCCACTGTGTCCCATCAGGACAGCAGACTACCAGTGAGCCCTGTGTGTGTGTGTGTGTGTGTGTGTGTGTGTGTGTGTGTGTGTGTGTGTGTGTGCATGGGATGGCCTAACGTGTCCTCCTTTAAACTCCTCTACTATCACTCAACATGATTCTGGGAGGGAGTGCTACTGTTATAAATCAGTGTTTGCCTCTCTCTGTCAGACTGGGGCCCCACTGGGGCCATCTTGGATCTTTAAGGACCCCATTCTATCACTTAGTGGTCCTTAAGTAACTACATCCTTAGTGCAAAGCAATTAGGCAAATACCTACTTACGTTAGCTTAGCGCATCCCTGGTAATGGCATTGGTAATGAGATTGACCTGCAGCTTTACTTAATGTAAAGGGCCTGTTAAAGACTGCCGGAGACCTCAGTGATTCTTATGTATAATGTAGACTCCATAGGAGCTTTGGCTGCACTGACTGAAGCCATAGAGGGTTGGAGGTCTAATTCCACTCCTGTTCTTTTATATTGAAGCCTGGCCCCGCTCATATTACATGTCAAAGGCTTTCTCTTTTATTGAACAGCAGGTCCTCTGGGTCTCGCATGATGCTCTTTCTCTCACCTAGAATACACATGTTCAGGAGATGGAGGGGGGTGGCTATATGGCTCTCTCCCCTCCAAGTCCCTGATTGTGGGCATTAGTGTTGAAATAACACTATATGAATAGTACACACATTCTATATTTAGGAGTTAATTCGACCAAGGCGAGCTGAGATTGAGGCTCACTGAAGGAGAATCCTTTTTTTCTTTCTCAGACCCTCTCATTTCTTGCCACTAGTTTGAGCCATCTTAGGTGTTCAAAAGTTCCAGCTTCGTTGTATAGTGAATGGCTCTTTATTGCTGACTTGTAGAGACTGCTGGGTGTCCTGAATTTGCCATAATGTACCTGTGCCAAAGTTTGCTCCTAAATTTCCTCCCTCACTATTTCCTTTTTCATTTTTAAATTCTTTATCCCTTGTTTTCTCCCTTTTCTTCTTATTCTCTCACCCCTCTCTTCTCTCACTCTTCCTGTCCTCCCTTGCTTGATCTCTCTCCTCTCTCCTTTCCTCTCTCTCTGCTCGTTCTACAACCTGGCTTGTCTAAATATTGTTGCAGTATATCCCCACTGTTCCTGGCCTGCCGTCAGCTCCCATCTCGTCTAATGAAAAATGCAGAGACTTCTGCAGGGACTAAACTGGAGGGCTCCAGCAGGAAGCATGAGGAGGGGAACCAGAGCGGGCCGTGCGCTAATGGCTACACAACACCATACTTTGCTGCTTGCAGTTCACCATTTGACCCCCTGGCACTCACATTCAGTCTCTCTGCCTCCTTTTGGCCATGGTGACACAGAGAGAAGGAGGAGGGACCGAAAGAAAGAGTGAGAGAAAGAGAGAACAGGTGGAGACAGGGAGAGGTGGAGAGAGAGAGGCGAGAAGGAGAGAGGGGAAGAGAGAGAGGGTGACACAAAATGAGAGGGAGAGAAGTAGAGAGGGAGACAGGGAAAGTAAAAGTGAGAAAGTATGATACATTATTGTTAATGTGCAGATAATGCCGTGTTCGGGCTATAGGGAGAAAGAGACAGCAAGTGCCTGTGTGTGTGAGTGCTGTGTACTGAGGCAGAGAATGATAGTAGTTCATACATGAATAATCTATGAGTAGAATGACTGTTTTACCTCAATTAGCCACAAAGTTTGAAAGTGACTGTTTTCTTAAAGCTGTGCCCTGCCATTATCCCCCCCCCCACCCCCCAAGTGGGCCAGCCTCCTAGCAATTCAAGTTCTAGCTTCAACCTCTCTAATTTGAGTGGCACCTAGCAAAAGGCCTGCCCAACGTTATCCAATGAGGCTGCAGGGTGGGCCCAACGGCTCATTGAACACAGCAGAGAGAGAGAGAGAGAGAGAGAGAGAGAGAGAGAGAGAGAGAGAGAGAGAGAGAGAGAGAGAGAGAGAGAGAGAGAGAGAGAGAGAGAGAGAGAGAGAGAGAGAGAGAGAGAGAGAGAGAGAGAGAGAGAGAGAGCAATTACGTGGTGCATATATTTGCACATATGTGACGTAGTACACACTTTTTGGGGACCACTTTTGGCTTGTGAGTGCTACTTTCAGAACTACTGGCTAAAAAGTATACAAACGTACCTGGGAGAATCTCTTTAATGTATATTCTGTGTTTCCGGCTGAGCTAAATCTCTGGCTCTGTGTTTGATATTGTGCCAACCTGTCTTTTTAATTCTGCTGAGTAAATAATACATCCCTAGCAGTCTATAATTTATGTAAGTGGACATGCAATCAGTTCAGATTAAAGTGCATGAGCACAAGGTTCTGCGTGTATGAGAGAGTGTATGCATGCGTGCATGAGTGCGTGTGTGTGTTTGTGTTCATAGAGTATGGGGATGGGGAAGGCAGGGCAGGTTACTGACAGGGAGAGGGAGGCAATGCTCTGTCTCTCTCAATGCTCTGTCTCTCAATGCTCTGTCTCTCTCAATGCTCTGTCTCTCTCAATGCTCTGTCTCTCTCAATGCTCTGTCTCTCTCAATGCTCTGTCTCTCTCAATGCTCTGTCTCTCTCAATGCTCTGTCTCTCTCAATGCTCTGTCTCTCTCAATGCTCTGTCTCTCAATGCTCTGTCTCTCTCAATGCTCTGTCTCTCTCAATGCTCTGTCTCTCTCAATGCTCTGTCTCTCTCAATGCTCTGTCTCTCTCAATGCTCTGTCTCTCTCAATGCTCTGCCTCTCTCAATGCTCTGTCTCTCTCAATGCTCTGTCTCTCTCAATGCTCTTTCTCTCTCAATGCTCTTTCTCTCTCAATGCTGTCTCTCTCAATGCTCTGTCTCTCTCAATGCTCTGTCTCTCTCAATGCTGTCTCTCTCAATGCTCTGTCTCTCTCAATGCTCTGTCTCTCTCAATGCGCTGTCTCTCTCAATGCTCTGTCTCTCTCAATGCTCTGTCTCTCTCAGTGCTCTGTCTCTCAATGCTGTCTCTCTCAATGCTTTGTCTCTCTCAATGCTCTGTCTCTCTCAATGCGCTGTCTCTCTCAATGCTCTGTCTCTCTCAATGCTCTGTCTCTCAATGCTCTGTCTCTCTCAATGCTCTGTCTCTCAATGCTGTCTCTCTCAATGCTCTGTCTCTCTCAATGCTCTGTCTCTCTCAATGCTCTGTCTCTCTCAATGCTCTCTCTCTCTCTCTCTCTCTCTCTCTCCACTCTTGCTCTGCCAGATTCCCAGACAGATTCACAAACTGATTCCTAGACATGGTGCCTACAGAACCGAACAGACAGCTGGCCGAGCCTCAGTCAAGTCTCATTGAAAACGCTCTCCAAATGCTCTGGAAACGCTCTCCAAACAGCAGCTGATTTAATCCATACCAAATGTTAATTGGCCTGGACTGATGCCTTTGCTGGTGGTCCAGTATTACAGGCTGTGGCGAGCTATGCTGGACTGTGCCAAACTGGGCAGGGATAAGCAGCTGAAGAACCTGATATAGAGGACATTCTGCTGGGTCCAAACTGGTCACGTTCAAGAGCTACATCATTCAGGCTAATTCAGTTATGCTGTATTCTTAAAAAAAAAACTGTAAACTGTAAATGTACAAACAAACTTAAAGTATTTTACTTCATACTCAAGGCTGTCATGGACTTTCAAACTTTAAGCTTGGTGTGAATGTTTATTTTTTATCATAGCTTTATTGTTGAGATCCTGTAGATCAGGGGTTCCCAAACTTTTTCACCCAGGAAAAAGCATTGGAGAACATCCCACGCACAACATCAATTTTGTTTATTAAAAAAAATGTACCCCCTTTTTCGTGATTACGATCTTGTCTCATAACTGCAACTCCCCAACGTGCTCAGGAGAGGCGACGTTTGAGTCATGCGTCCTCCGAAACATGAACCACCAAACCACAACTCTTAACCCAGAAGCCAGCTGCACCAATGTGTCAGAGGAAACACTGTTCAACTGATGTCCAAAATCAGCCTGCAGGTACCCTGCCCACCACAAGGAGTTGCTAGAGCGTGATGAGTCAAGTAAAGCGCCCCATGCAAACCTTCCCCTAACCCGGGCGACACTGGGCCAATTGTGCGCCGCACTATGGGTCTCCCGGTCACGGCCAGTAATGACACAGCGTGGGATCAAACCCCAGGCTGTAGTGACACCACAACACTGCAATGCACTGCACCACTCAGGAGGCCTCCGCCCACATCTATTTCTATGGGCACAAGCACTGTTCATGACACAAACTGTTCACACCCCTCTTGTTGTCAGGGAGAACATTTTGCAGCTTTAAAGCTTATTTCCTGCAATTCCACACATTTTGTCATGGAGTGCAGAGAAAATGTTGCAGTTTAAAGCTCATTTTCTTGCAATTCTATACATTTTGCCATGTCTAATATGTATTGATGTGAGTCAAACATTACAATAAAATCTATGGACAAAAGAACCTAGCTAAAATTCGCTCACTGGCATGGGCTAGTTGATCTGGACATTTCGGTTAGTTATAAATAGCTCTCTAAGACATGCTGACATGACAAGAGGAAAACTGATGATGCACCTTGTGCTTTCTACAAATGTCAAGAGTAAGATGAAAGCCGGATTGAGTTTGGGAACAACTGCTGTAGATAATGTATTGATTGATTAGAATAATATATGGCTGGACATCAGCTCTTTTATAACTCCTGTCCTCAATAACATTGTCACAGCTATCCATTAGATGCATTGACAGCCAGCGCCAGGGATAGGCACACTGTCCTGCCACTCATATGAAACATCCTCCCTAATGTGTGTGTGTGGTGTGTATGTGTGCTCATAAGTGTGTGTTTGCATATGTATTCGTGCCTCTGTGCTTGGACATTTGTTTCTGTAATTTCAAGCGAACACACATTTGTGTGTGTCTGTCTGTGTCTGTCTGTGTCTCTCTCTCTCTCTCTCTCTCTCTCTCTCTCTCTCTCTCTCTCTCTCTCTGTGTGTGTGTGTGTGTGTGTGTGTGTGTGTGTGTGTGTGTGTGTGTGTGTGTGTGTGTGTGTGTGTGTGTGTGTGTGTGTGTGTGTGTGTGTGTGTGTGCGACATGTTTATGGATGCTGGGCTCAGTGCTCAGAGATGCTGGAGTCATGCTGGTGGCTGTCATTTGGGTGCATTATCTGCCAGGCCTATCTCAGCTGTCATAGGAGGAGATGACCTCTAGCATGGGGAGTTCAGCTACCTGCTGCTTCTCTCTCTTTACCTCTCTATCTCCATCTCCTATACCTCTCCCTCTGTCTGTCTCTTCTCTCTCTTACCTCTCTTTCAACTCTCTGTTTATCATGTATATATTTTCTTCTCTCTTTCTCCCTTTCTGTCTTTCAGACAAACATGCAGGGCAATCATGTACTATTATTTGGTAGAGAAAAACCTTACCTACTTTGTGCTCAGTCACAGAAGTGATGCTGAAAAGATGCTGTATAATCTTGTATTCACATGGGCACTCAATGATTTCCCTTCTCATTTTTTCCAAACATAATCTACCTTGACCTCCTCATCCAATAACTACCACTGCGGACCACTTACTAACGCTCTGTGGTGTGTGTGTGCGTTTGTGTGTGTTTGTGTACTGTATACACTCTGTTTGTGTACTGTATACACTCAACACACACACACTAGAACTATACAATATTTACAGACATGGTATTGAGTCAGTGTGAAAGTAGAGTGTTTGTGTGTGTGTGTATGTATGTGTGTGTATTAAGTGTAAACAGTATGACTGTGTGTACAATATGTATGCTTAGGTTCATGTTTGTGTCTCCCGATGTTAGCGCTCACCTCCTGTGTGTAGGAGAGGGGTTGTGACACATGTATATGAGCGCAGGCTTAATTGCTTAAAAACCATGAGAGGACATCATTAACTAAGCCTATGTGTGAATGTCTACCTTTACAGACACTTATAATGGACATATGGTGCTCTAGCCGTGACCTGTTAGTCATTGTGCTTCAGGGGCCCTTCATGAATCTACCTCCTAACTCTCTGACACCCACTTTAGTCAACTTGACCTCTGACCTGAAGGGGCGGGGTCACATACACAGGTGTGACACAGGGATCTATATTTGGGTCATTCTTGTGGTAGTAGTAGTAGTAGTAGCAGTAGTAGTAGTAGTGGTAGTAGTAGTAGTAGTAGTAGTATTAGTTATAGATGTAGTAGTAGTAGTTGCAGTAGTAGTTGTAGATGTAGTAGTAGTAGTTGTAGTAAGTGGTATTTGCGTCCTTCACCTCTGCAACCATGAAAAATACTTAAAAATCACAAATAGTTCCATATTATTCCCAATTTATATTGAACTGTTTATGATAAACGATAATACAAATCCTTTATACTGCAAAACGTTATGCTTATGCATTGTTTAAAGATCTAATCCGCATTAGGGGAAACGGCACCACTGTTATTGTTTTGGTTTTGTTGATGAGAACGGAGGAGAGGAGCATCCTGTAGCTTTATGTACACTCTTGACTGGCAATTGTCTTCAGATGGTGTGTGTGTGTGCGTGTGCTTCTTGTCTCTCTGTGTGTGTTACCTCATCATGAGGTTAGACACGACTACTTTTAATACCTCAGCATAGAGCTCATTACACTAGACACCCCTGGGAAATGTGTTTAATATCGCAAAAATCTCAATTACGACACTTAATTGATATCCTTACTTTCTTAATTGTCCAGGTTTTTTTATTTCTCCTTTTGAGGAGAAATGCAGTCCACATTTATGGAAACTGGGTATTTCTTCATATAAAATTATAAACACGTCCATAACCCTCGGACAGGAGACATGTAGTTACACTAACCATTACTGGTAAACTGGTAAATCAGTATCATACATTATTGCCTAAGTTGTCATTGCTACAGTATATTAGAAACATGCATTCTTTGTTAGAATGAATCAGTCAAAATGGATTAGAACAATAATTTATTAATCCTAATTTGAATTCTGAGGTCATTGTGATAAACTGATTACAATCAGCATTGATACAGTATTAGCATTACATTACAGGTAAATTAGCATTTATAATATAATATAATAATATATTCCTTTTAGCAGATGCTTTTATCCAAAGTGACTTACAGTCAAACATGCATACGTTTGACGTATGAGTGGTGCCGGAAATCGAACCCAATATCCGGGCATTGCACGCACCATGCTCTACCAATTGAGTTACAGAGGAAAATGTACTAGTAATAGTTCAATCGAGTACAGGCTTAAGTGAATGAACAACAGAGACAGAATGCAATATGGAATTTTATTAAATAGTTTGGGGTATGGCATTGACGCCGAGGAATGCTCCTCTGAGCCAGATGCTGATGACAGGTAGCCCTTTGCTGGGCAGCTGGTATAATAAAAAAACACGCTAGTGGAAAGGCATTCCAATAACGGGCCTTAAGGGTAGTATAGCTGGAGGTGGTGTGTGGGGATGGATGGTTGTGGAAAACCGTTGCAGCAAGTGAGAGAACATGGGTATGTTGACGTATAAATACATCCCAAGGTTTACACCTATTGGTTGAGCGAGAGGAAAGTGATACTTGCAAGAGTGAGACCAGATGTTAAACAGCAAGCGTTGCGGAATGTGCATTATTGTGCCGTACTTAAAGGCTTAAGATAAATAGTTGAATGACATTCCGCACAAGGCTAATAGGAAGAGAAGAAGAACGAGATGCTATGCTGATGATGATACGTTTGTATTCATTCCCACTATGCTCGTATAAGGAAATAGACAGAATTATCTTATGATGCTTAAATAAGGATTCAGACCAGCCTTCCTGATTGAAGTAGTAACAGTAGTATTAGTATTAGTATTAGTTTTAGTAGTAGAAAATCCAGCGGCACCGAAGAAGACGGCTGACATCAGAATCAGAACATTGATTACTCACCACCACGAGCTGAAATCTTGTTTTTCATTCAACGAATCCGACGACCCCGAGGTGAAGGACGTATTGCTTTCCCAGGAACAGGCCCAGATCCCCGTCATTTGCGTGAAGAGAAGACGCTGAAAGAGTGGGCGCAGGGCGGGCCGCCTTCTGAGTATTCGTAGGCGATCGAATAAACCCCCACTTCCCTCCGTTCTGCTAGCCAACGTGCAATCATTGGAAAATAAAATCGATGACCTACGAGGAAGATTAAACTGCCAATGGGACTTTAAAAACTGTAACATTCTATGTCCAAAAGGCTTCTTAACAGCTTTACCCCGAAGCATAAGACTCCTGAACAGCTAATCAAATGGCTACCCGGACTATCTGCACTGTTGGTTAGTGCTTGTATGTAAGCATTTCACTGTAAGGTCTACACCTGTTATATTCGGCGCACGTGACAAATAAACTTTGATTTGATTTGAGTAGTAGTAGTAGTAGTAGTAGTTGTAGTTGTAGTCGTAGTTGTAGTTGTAGTAGGAGGAGGAGGAAGCCTTTGCAACCACCAATCCTGTTGCTAGGTTAAGAGTTTAACAGTTTGACGCAATTAAGAGCTGTACGTTGTGGCCGTGAAGTGTTGAGCAATAACCCAGCACCCGCCACACCTCTTCCTCCAACGAGGGAGCGTTCCTAACAATACTGCAGGCCAAGGCCTACTCCAGAGTATTTCACCCACTCCTAACGATTCCTTATTGACCTGAGTTGTCCTCGACTCCACGGTGCCCCCTCCTCCCTTTCACTAAAAACCCCCCTTCAACTGCAAGGGAAATGAGGTCAGAGAGCGATGACATAGATGTTTCACTCTCTCTCTCTTTCTCTCTCTCCGTCTCTCTATTTCTTTTTCTCCTCCCATCTCTCCCCTCTGCCTTCCCTTCTCTCGTGACAAACGTTCTGAAAGCGGTTGCTGTGCCCTCCGTTGATGCTTCACAACAGATAAATAAAGAGGTGGAGAGGCATTTAAAAGGATGTGTAATTCTACCTTTGATCTCTACAAGAAATTGTAAGTCATAGGTCAACACAATCACAACACAACTCGCATATGACAGAAGTTTAAAAGCAGATGCAGTGCAGTTATAGCTGTACTAACATTGACCTTCGGCAGCCGCACTGACTGACAAAGACAATTCTAGGGGTGAGGGTATCTTTTGTGTAGGACGTGCAAAACAGACACAACACAGATCAGAGTTACAATATACAGTAGAATACATATGAATATCTGGAGCCCCACAATAACTGAGTCTGAGTGTGTAACTGAAACACAATATGTATTCGTCTTTACTTCCTAATTACAAACCCCTGTTGTAATCACATGGAAAGGATACCACATGGAGAGAGAACACGCATGCACACACACACACGCGCATAAAATCCTCAACCTCGACCCCCTGGCAAGATAGAATCCCCCTAACCCCACCCTCTTGGACAGCACATGAGCGATAGAGAAGCTCACAGTGTGAGAACAATGAAATGAATAAAAATGAGTTGAAAGACAGAAAAAGAAAAATAATACAGAGGGAAATCCTCCCTGGAATTTATGACCCTCCTCTTTTGTGTATGTATTTTTTCATTTGTTTGTTTGTTGCTTTAACCATTCATTTAATTTATTTACTTTGATCTCATTTCGAGGAAAAAAAATAAAAAGTGGAACCATTGAAGTTATTTTTATGATTTTGTGTCAACTTTTGTCTTCTTTCCTAAAAACTTCACAGACTGTGTTGAGGAAACACTTTAATGTTATTTGATATAGGGAACAAACAAAGTGACTCATTCGTTTTTATGAATGCATACTTTATATCTTTCCGTATGCATTTATGTATAAATGCGGGAAAAGGTAATATAATATAATTATTCAGTGTGTGTGTGTGTGTGAACATCCTATTGTTGTACTTACCTTTTCTTGCACTAATAACACATAACATTTTCTTATTAGCACTGCCTGTTGTTTTACTTACTATGACTTTGAGATGTGGTGGCCGTACCTCATTACCGTGTGTGTGCGCGTGTTTGTGTGTGTGTACAGGCAGGGCTTTCTGACACCGACTGACAGTGTTTATTAAGTGCCGGTGGTATGTGGATCCCTCTGTGTCAAAGTCCACCGCTTGCACTCTGTCATGTTGCACACACACACAGGCACACACACAAACATAGAAATACACACAAATGCCCCAGGCATACAAAGCGTAACATACAGTCTGACAAACTGCTACTTCCACAGACCCTTACCTTTGTCCACAACTGCAACCTGCCCTACTATACAAGAACACTGACATTAATGTACACTGACACCTGCTCAGATACAGAGAAGTGTACACACATGTTCAGAGAGAGAGAGAGAAAATGTGATTTTAAGACTGATTAGGAATATATTTCTGTCACAGTAACCACGTTTCTATCCAACCATTTCATGCAGGTGAATTACCGGATGCATGAAAAAAGTCACGACCGGGCTGATGGAAACATGAAATGCCAGTACAATTTTATAAATGCTGACAGACAATTTGTTTGTTTGACATGGTGGGATCTTTTCGGTAAAATGTACAATGTGAGAAATGACAGTGGGAACGGCTTTATGCGCAAATATTGATATAATAACCATCATATCGAAGTAGACTTGGAGTCACGTGATGATACTAAATATCTCCATGCTAAAACCTCCACTTAGTGCCAAGAGATTGCCTCCCATTTGTGAGGTGAGGCCCTGGTTGGGTGTAAACGTATGGGCTTATTGAATAGCCTGTAGAAGAGGTGATTGACGGTGCTGTTGTGCTGCTCACTTCATCATTGTGTCACGGTGTGTGAGGTGAGTGTCTTCATCATGGTGAAAACACAGAGAGCTGAGCGCTGTTAGGATTATATACAGTTTCATCGGAGAGCAAAGTTTATTAGGCTACAGATGAACTTCACAGGGTGGTGAAAGTGCACAGTGATGAGCTTGATGCTCCTTTCCATGATGATCAATGCTTGGCTGCCGCTCTTATCAAGAATAATCTCTTAATGTAGGTAGCCTACCCACACTGTATCTGCGAGCTGTTGGCTAAAGTGCATGTGCCAAGACCAGAGTGGGCATATTTGCTATATTTTTGTGACAAAACCATCAGTAGAGTATTTTTTATTCGGTACATGGGTTTTTTTGCAGTTATAAGTATATTTGAATGAAAATCTGTCGCAAATTGAATGGAAACCTAGTTTATGACACTGTGTGTAAATTATTGCTCTATTCCTCAATGTAATACGCAGATATCCCAATATTTCCCAACTAATCCATTGTCTTTCTGACAAAGTTGTTGAAAGATGTTTACGACTTGTTTATTTAAGGACATGAATGCAACACCTTATAGGACGGAGATTATTAGGATTACGATAAGATCAATTAGAGCCAGTGATAATAGTGATTTGGAGTCGTTCTCATTTTGATGGCATTTGCGTCTTGTCTGGTAATGCAAATCCTATGGTGCTAGTTAAGCCTTGGACTTCAGAGGCTGGCCAAGCTGAAAGAGGAAGCATTACACCACGACCTTTACCGATTACAATCCCCACTCTGTCTCGCCTGCCCGCTCGCTTCAAGTGGCGCTTTTGAAGACTACCCAAATAGATTTCTTCACGCCTGAGGCAAAAAAATGTATGTGTATTATGTGTTTACAGTTATTAAGGGGAAACCTATAGAAGTGTTGGTTATGAATGCTAAGTGATGTTAGCCATGATCTCATTTAAGGACAAAGATTTGAAAAAAAGAGTTTAGATTTTTGTGGCTCAACCAAAGGAAGGAAGGAATGCTAGGCTTAGGTTGAACTTTTGTTCTCTGTATATAATCCTAACAGCGCCCAGCTCTCTGCGTTTTCACCATGATGAAGACACACACCGTGACACAATGATGAAGTGAGCAGCACAACAGCACCGTCAATCACCTCTTCTACAGGTTATTCAATAAGCCCATACCTTTACACCCAACCAGGGCCTCACCTCACAAATAGGAAGCAATCTCTAGGCACTAAGGGGAGGTTTTAGCATGGAGTCTTTAAATATGTATTGAAAAGGATTGTCACGAGAGGGTGCATACAGAGACCAAGGCGCAGCGCAGTAATAGTTCGACATTTTATTATATTGGACAATTTCAAAATGACGAACTAATAAACAAAACACGATGCAACAAAACGTAACACACTTACTTTTCCTCTGACATTCAACAATGACCCACACCTAGGGTGTGGGATATACAAACATATGTAGGATCCCTAATTAGAGACAATGCACTGCAGCTGCCTCTAATTAGGGATCCAACACAAAACCCCCACATAGAAACATAAATTATAGATCTGTCAGACTCTGACCATGGCTATATAGAGAAGCAATAAGCTTTTCTATGGCCAGAGCCTGACAATGATTTAATTTACTTTCTATAGATATGTTACTTTACTGAAACCGTTTCCAAAGTTGTCAATTTCAGATATTTTTTTTTACATAATTGTGACTCGTTTCAGGAAACTAGGCATATGTTACGCGTCACTACTTCACAGGAGAGGCATTTGAACGTAAACATTTATTTAGAAATTACTTCTGGAACATGTGAACTTTCATGTGCCTTAATAACAAACTTGTATGCCATCTGTAAACACGAATACAATTGTTAAATTACGAGCCTAGTTGGTTTTGCCACGGAAAAAGACAGGAACCATCCCGCTAGCCATGATTGGCTGAGATAATGGATGGGCTGGACATTCCGAGAGTTTGAATTGGTCTGCCATGTTTATTTATTTATTTTTATTTAACCTTTATTTAACTAGGCAAGTCAGTTAAGAACAAATTCTTATTTACAATGACGGCATACCACTAGGGTCAGCCATAATAGTACGGCGCCTGGGAGAAAATTAGGGTTAAATGCCTTTCTCAAGGGCACATCGACAGGTTTTTCAACGTGTCGGCTTGGGTATTCCAACAAGCAACCTTACGGTTAATGGCCCAACGCTCTAACCGCTATGCTTCTGTTTATAAAATGAGCTGCTCAGTATGTGTAGGTAATCCTTTCTAAAGTGTTGCTCCCCACTTTCTGGAGGACCAAATTTTGAAATTAGTGGAATGCTCGGTGGAAGCAGAATATGATAGCTAAGGAGATGGAGAAAATTCTGGCGTTTGATTGCAAATATGCGGAGGGAGTCGAAAAGAGAACACACTAAAGGCTGTTGTATAAAACACCTGTCTCCGTATTACAATCCTGAAATTAAGGGCAACCATGGCATATATGACAGAGAGGGAGAAGCGTTCATCCATGTATACAGGTAAGAGAGTCTAGCTAGCTACAGTGGGGAGAACAAGTATTTGATACACTGCCGATTTTGCAGGTTTTCCTATTTACAAAGCATGTAGAGGTCTGTAAAAATACAGAAAATCATATTGTATGATTTTTAAGTAATTATTTTGCATTTTATTGCATGACACAAGTATTTGATACATCAGAAAAGCAGAACTTAATATTTGGTACAGAAACCTTTGTTTGCAATTACAGAGATCATACGTTTCCTGTAGTTCTTGACCAGGTTTGCACACACTGCAGCAGGGATTTTGGCCCACTCCTCCATACAGACCTTCTCCAGATCCTTCAGGTTTCGGGGCTGTTGCTGGGCAATACGGACTTTCAGCTCCCTTCAAAGATTTGGCCACTCCAGGACCTAGGCCACTCCAGGACCTTGAGATGCTTCTTACGGAGCCACTCCTTAGTTGCCCTGGCTGGTTTCGGGTCGTTGTCATGCTGGAAGACCCAGCCACGACCCATCTTCAATGCTCTTACTGAGGGAAGGAGGTTGTTGCCCAAGATCTCGCGATACATGGCCCCATCCATCCTCCCCTCAATACGGTGCAGTCGTCCTGTCCCCTTTGCAGAAAAGCATCCCCAAAGAATGATGTTTCCACCTCCATTCTTCACGGTTGGGATGGTGTTCTTGGGGTTGTACTCATCCTTCTTCTTTCTCCAAACACGGCGAGTGGAGTTTAGACCAAAAAGCTCAATTTTTGTCTCATTAAACCACATGACCTTCTCCCATTCCTCCTCTGGATCATCTAGATGGTCATTGGCAAACTTCAGACGGGCCTGGACATGCTCTGGCTTGAGCAGGGGGACCTTGCGACTGTGGTCCCAGCTCTCTTCAGGTCATTGACCAGGTCCTGCCGTGTAGTTCTGGGCTGATCCCTCACCTTCCTCATGATCATTGATGCCCCACAAGGTGAGATCTTGCATGGTGCCCCAGACCGAGGGAGATTGACCGTCATTTTGAGCTTCTTCCATTTTCTAATAATTGCGCCAACAGTTGTTGCCTTCTCACCAAGCTGCTTGCCTATTGTCCTGCAGCCCATCCCAGCCTTGTGCAGGTCTACAATTTTATCCCTGATGTCCTTACACAGCTCTCTGGTCTTGGCCATTGTGGAGAGGTTGGAGTCTGTTTGATTGAGTGTGTGGACAGGTGTCTTTTATACAGGTAACGAGTTCAAACAGGTGCAGTTAATACAGGTAATGAGTGGAGAACAGGAGGGCTTCTTAAAGAAAAACTAACAGGTCTGTGAGAGCCGGAATTCTTACTGGTTGGTAGGTGATCAAATACTTATGTCATGCAATAAAATGCAAATTAATTATTTAAAAATCATACAATGTGATTTTCTGGATTTTCTATGATAAAAATTACAGACCTCTACATGCTTTGTAAGTGGGAAAACCTGCAAAATCGGCAGTGTATCAAATACTTGTTCTCCCCACTGTACATTTTCAGATATCATATGTTTTCAAATTTTCTCAGAAAGTAATTTTCATTGCAATTTAAAGCGTACTGTTAGCTAGCTAGCTACCTAATGTTAGCTGGCTGGCTCGCTAGCTAACATTACGTGTATGATCTGTGTAGTAATATTATTTGTATCTCATAGCCATTTGCATTTCTAGTTAGGGCCTAATGTTAGCTAGCTGGCTAAAATTGAACCTTGTTGGATAGCTACCTGCAGATTCATGCAGGGTTGGGACTCCACTATGCAAGTAACCATTTTACTGTACTATTGACACCTTCTGTATCCTCTGCATGTGACAAATAAACTTAGATTTTATTTGATATAGTGTTTGATTCTCCGGTAGATGCCCTGCTTTTATTTAGTCACACTCACAACCATAAGCTAATTTCTGTAATTAGCTTGCCATTAAAATGTAAATAATGATCTTGTTCTGAGTTTATTTTCCTGTAATAATTAATACAAAATAGCTAAAGTTAAGACATTGTCATTTATATGATGTGGTCATTATTTGAACTGGCTAGCCGCCTAACTTAACGTTAGCTAGCTTGCTAGAAAACTAGAAACAAACCAAAACATTGTTTAGAAAGTTGCTTTTTTTGCTAGATTGACATATACTCAATTCATTTTTAAACTGATGGGTTGATTGGTGTTAAAATACACCAGTTATGCTATTTAGGACCACCAGGCAGCTGTGTTTTTGTGTTTATACTTTTTTACAACGACAACAACAAGTTTGATGTCGGACGACAATAGAATGTTCATAATGTCACTGCAACAACTGTCTGCAGACATGTCGATAGATGTAGTATAATCCAACCTTTAGTCTTGAAATCATTTGTTGTTTAGTACACTACTGTAGTCACACTGTTTAGCTCATGGCCTCACATGTGAATCCTTAAAGAGATGGGTGGAGCTAAGGCTTTAGAGCGATGCTGAATGGGTGTAGTCAAAGAAGAGCTCTTCAGTAGGTGTAGCAAAACATTCATGGGCCATTTTCTCAAAAGTGTGGTTACAAGTTTATCAAATCAGAAATACTTTCCCATTGTTCCTCAACTGTCGTGTATGATATACTATTTTCTAGGTCTGAGTCTCTATTTTAATCCAATGTAAAAAACACAATTTCAAATGTTGCTACATAAGACCGAATCGAGCCGGTCCGTCACAATTGAACATGCAAAACATGCATAACAAACCCCAGCATATTGTCTCGTGGGACCCGGGACTGCTTAAAGATAAACAAGCCAAAAATACATGACCAATCTGTGTGATACAGTAGTCGGTTAGATGTCTTTTCTCTGCAACACCTGTTCATGGAAACAAACAAAACAAACATCCTCTAAAAACACAGCTGCATTTGGAGTTTAAGAAAGGAAAGATGGGAAATCGCAGACAGTTGGGAAATGCTCACCCGAGATTCACTCTGTTTTGACTAGTCCACTATCCCTAATTTGTTTTGACAGCATTACACACTAGTGCACAGTATACATTACAGAGAAAAGGGGGAATTGACTTGAAGTTTGACTGCAGTTATGAAGCTTACTGCCATGATTTTCTAAGTATAGCCTACATTGCATTGCATGGGCTATACTTGGAATGTCTGTAATATAAGTTATGTTCCTGGCATATGCATTCTGGTGTATAGAAACTGTATCCCTAGTGACACATTAACTTGGGGGGTTGGGGGAAAATATCAACCATTAAGACATTTTAATGATGAGAAGATAGAAACAGCCGTGTTTGATTGACAAGCGCAGGTTGCAATTAGTGCACTCTGATGGAGTGTGTGTATGAGCGAGTGTGCGTGCAGTGATCTGGATCCGTGAACCGGTGATTCTGATCCGGCACAGAGGGAACGGGTAGAGCCGAGTGGAAGGCACCACTGCCAGATGGCATCCTCACAGCAACACCCCCCACCCTCCTCACCCGCACTCGACCATGCCAATGCCAGCCCAACTGCCTAATGGAATGCTCATCATCTTGTCAAACCATCTTATCTCAACCCAGTTTAATTAACTCATTTGTTTTATTCTATAAAACGACTTGATATTGTTCCTGCAATCTCATAATTATTTCTGGAGTCTGCCAAGAGTAAGGGTTGCTGATCTTGAATAACCAGGAGTAACTGGACCGGCCTTTGGTTTGAGAAAGTGGATTCTGTACATTGCATGTATACTTTACATCAGCTTCTTAGAAATCAGAGGATACATCAAGAAACGATGTTTGAAAGCTAACGCCTGATTTCCATGTGCATCCCAGAGGTTTAATGAGAAATCGCGGCCAATGATAGAACAGACACACACCACTTCTGACATTGAGTGCAGGCAGGAATCTTCCGTAGCCTCAAATGAATGCGCCCTTGATATAATTCTCATGAAAGTTCAATCAATTTTTCCTTCCTTTGCCTGCAGCGGTGTATCAAACAGTCTTCATCAGCCTCCTCTCCCTCTCTGAGGTTCAGGATTAGAGGGAAGCCTACAGGGGAAAGAGGGTTGGCGGGGGGAGCGTTGAGTCTGAACTTGCTTGGGTCTCGAGGTCTACAGGCAATGTGAATGCCCTCTAGATTGCTTGTGTCAAAGTGGAAGACTGAAGAGAGGAATGAAGCAAATATAATGAGGCATTATGATAGAGCTTGCATCATTATCCAAAAAGATGTAAATTCAGTGGTTAGTTGCCCACGTTAAATGTGGTAACGTTAGGATTAGTCGTGGTCCCTTGGGGTTGGGTTGGGTCCATTGGTATGTGAGGGGCAACCAACAGAGAGGTACAGGGGTGTTAGATGGAGAATTAGGCTCCCATGCATGTCCCTGGTCAATCAAGTTGGGATCTGAAAGGTACAAGTGCTGGATAGTGGATATCATTGGTCAACTGCGTTGGGATGTGAAGGGTTAGAGTGCTGGTTAGCGAATCAGAAGGATCCTCTCATGTGGACCGTAATGAAGGCTAGTGTTATCGTTAGGCAGACCTTGATTGATGACCCCGCTACAGAATCCTGTTCAACTGGCCTGTCAACAGTGGCCCACACTAGGCCGGTCATCATGCACGCACTCAATAGACTTCTTTCATGCTTTACATTCTGCAATTTTGTACTGTCATCTGAACAATTACAGTATGCCCTGCCCTTCCACAAATTCCACATAAAATATGGTCTGAAACTACATATGAAAGCATATGCAGACATACCTTCTAACCCCTCACCCCTCCCCTCACCCCCTCTACCTCCCTCTCTCCCCCCTCAATCTCCCCAAAAAGCAATACAAAACAAAATAATACCTCTGGAAGTCCCCGCTGTGTGTGGTGTTGCTAAGGTTACCTACTCAGAAGCCTCAAATTACTCTGGTAGAGAGTAGGCCTCCAGTCTGGGCCCCTAGGTGATTGTGTTGTGTCCATCCCCGACTCTGATGTCACTTCATTTAGATTTACATCAGGTAGTAAATTATAATAATCACTCAGAGAACACTTTGGGACTCGCTTCATCTCTCTCTCTCTCTCTCTCTCTCTCTCTCTCTCTCTCTCTCTCTCTCTCTCTCTCTCTTTCTCTCTCTCTCTCTCTCTCTCTCTCAGCTCAGGAGGAGCGCGCCATGCTAGGAGCACTCGAGCGGAAAATATTGCTGTCTAGATATTTGTCCTGGGGGTGATGGAAGAGGCATTGTCTTGAGACCCTGTTGGGCCTGTAGTGAGCTGAAGGAGACTGAGCCTAGCAGCTGGGTAGTGGGCTTTGTTGAGTGTCGGAGGATTAGGGTTCAGGACCCTGCATTTCTTAAAATACCCACTCTGATCACAGACACCATGTTCCAGGGAGGGTCCGGGGTTCAGTGCTGCACTGTCCAAATTACTTTTGTTTTTGTTTAGTTTTTGTATTTTATTTTTCGCTCTCCTTCTTATGACCCTCCCGCCCCCCGTTCCACTGTTGGAGAATGCCCTCCAGCCCGTAGCCCACCCCAGGGACCACCACAGACCAGTTTTCCATTATCCTAAACAGAGTATTTAACCTACAAACATCTCCACGCAAAAGTAAGAACAGCTGTGATGCCCCCAATACACAGAAATACGTTATTTTGGCGCCGTGATGCAACGCGAGTGCTCTTAGAATAAACAAATAGACACTCTTTTTCGTTATGTGTTAGTTTCTGTTTCTTTGGTGTCAGACAGCTGTGATGCCCCCAATACACACACACATGCACACAAAAGCACACACTTAATCCAGACCTGATTGATGAGCTTAACCCTTTTCTGTATATACGTGATGGTGGCGTATTTAGCTGCAGTAGTGTCATTGGTCCTGCATGTGTAGCTATGATGCAATACAGAGCCATCAGAGTCTGCATTGGATTGTGCTGAGCAATTAGGTCGGTTCGGTTTTGGTTCGATTATAAAAAAAATTATCACGGTTTTCGAATTATTTTTTTTACATTAAATGCATTATGAAATAATGACATTCACATGATTTTAGAGCTTTTAAATGGAAAGTCCAATGCCTAAAATAGTGAGCATTCAATTGCCAAAACATAAAAAATATTTAATTGTCTCTGTCAGGTCCACATTGGGTCGACATCAATTGAAAAATAGGAAATAAATAATAATAAAATATTAGCCTGCCCAAGTATGCTGCAGAGCTGCCTCTCTCATGCGGTCAATGCGGTCTGTGTGTATCTAACCTAATGTAGCAGGCGTAAAAGTGTATCCGTCTCTGTCGGAACAGGCGCAATGGATTATGGTCATTGCAGTTAATTACCACATTTCTTTGCTGAACTAGGTTGAATATTTGCTTTTTGAAAACTACAACTCCCTTCAGCCCAGCGTCCCACATAGTTCTTGAGTTGATTTTTCTTATGAATGATTTGATTTCTCTCTAGAGAAACGACGCATTGGGCTCACAAAAATAAATGGAATTCAATTAGTTGTTTAATAACCAAAAAAGCATGAAGGTTCTCCCTCCCCTTCTCTGTATCTCTGCTGGGCCTTAAACTGTATAAGAGGGACTGTGTCATGCCCTGTTGTGTGTCGGGTGAGGGGGATGGTAGAGTGGAGAGAGGGGGAGGAAGTGGCGCTTGAGGGAAGGGTGCTGGCACAGTGGAGCATTGGCTGTGTGTGTTTGTGTGTGTGTGCACGTGTGTGTGAGTGTGATTCACACTATCTGTCATAGTGTGAATCAATCTGAGTTATCATATATGATCTCTGATAAAATGATAGCGTCTTAAGTCTACAGGATGTGTTGTATGTGTTCTCTTCATGCAGGAGAGAGGAAGTCACGATGATACCCATGGACAGACAGAAAGGCAGAGATAGAGAGGCCACAAACCAACAGGTAAGATGGTGAGAAGTGCCTCTCCAAGCTCATAGAGTTCATAGACTGATGATCTGTCATAGTGTGAATCCATCTGAATGACCAGAGGGTCTAAAGCAGGCCCGAATCAGGCTCAGATCACATAAAGAATTTGCGATAGTAAAGTTTTGAAAAACGTATTTGTTATTCAAATTAAAAGCCCAATGAATACTCGCTTTTGTGTAATGATTTAACTCACACTGCTTGTGGGACATTTATTTTGAAGGCACGAGGACAGACAGTGACTGACAGGCTGACACACACATCACAGTTACAAATAGTAGCTAGATAGAAATTGCACAAAAAAGGAAAGTAGACAATAAATGTAGTGTGTTCCAACAGGAATGGACATCAACATATTTATGTACTGTATCAGGGAAAGCTGTGTGCTTAGTGTGCAAAGAGAGTATCACTGTCTTGAAAGACTACAACTTGTCCCGACACTTCCAGACAAAGCATGCAGATAAATATAGGAATATGTCTTCTGAGCAGAGGGTAAGTGCGCCGAAAGAGCTTTCTCAGATGCAAAAGCAGCAAGGATTTTTCACAAAACTGCATTCAGCAAACAACGGAACTGCGAGAACTAGCTATGTACTGTCCCACATAATTGCTAAACATAGCAAGCCACTCGCTGAGGGCAAATTCATTAAAGAATGTTTAATTGACTCTGCAGCAATACTTTGCCCCAACAAGAAAGTGCTGTTTGAAAATGTTTCCTGTCAAGACGAACAGTGACACAACGTGTTGAGGACATAGAATATGAAACTTACAGAGGAGCTTGCTTCAGTGCAGTCAATGAAGAGCACAACTACAGGGAAAGATTGTTTGGAGGAGGTTAATAAGTGTGTGGCAAAGCTGGGACTGAGTTTTGAAAAGTTATCCAGTGTGACCACTGATGGGTGCCCAAACTTGACATGAAAAACATTGGCCTTTTGAAAAGGATACAAGATCAAGTAGCTGAGCTGAAACCAGATTAGATTTTTTTTTTCCTACATTGCATTATTTATTAGGAGGTGCTCTGTAAATGTGTTCAGAAAATGAGCCATGTTGTGGATACAGTCACTAAAGTGATAAGCTTCATAAGAGCAAAATCTTTAAACCACAGGCAGTCTCACTTCTGGAAGAGACATGCAGATCTCCCCTGCCACACAAACGTGAGATGGCTGAATTTGGGGAAGGTGCTTAAAAGGGTGTGGGACCTGAAGTTGGAAATTGCTGAGTTTTTGCAAATGAAAGGACAAATGTGGATTTCCCTCAACTACAAAATAAAGAATGGTTGGCTGATTTAGCCTTCACCGTGGACATCATGGCCCTCAAGAATGAACTGAATTCCAAACTACAAGGGAAGTGCCTTTTTGCACATCATATCTACTGCCTTGTCAAAGCCTTCAAGGGAAAATTACTCCTCCTGACCCGCCAAGTAGAAGCCAACAATCTCACCCACCTTCCGACACTACTAGTCTGTTCCCTATCAGATGACCAGTGGGAGAAGTATACATCGCTGCTGCGTGTTTTTCCCACTGACCTGCAACTTGAGCTTTTCAATCTTCAGTCTGATGCAGTGATTGGAGAACTATTCAAAACAATGTCACTGACGAGGTTCTATGCATCTCTCGATGGACAAAACTTTCCAAAGATTAGGAGTCATGCTCAGAAGATGTTTGTACTGTCTTTTTCAACCTGTGCATGTGAACAGACATTTTCAGTGATAAAATATAACAAGTCAAAGCACAGATCATCTCTTGCTGACTCTCACCTCTCAGCAATCCTGAACATAGCGACATCAGAAACTATACATGACTTCACTGCTCTAGTCAATGCCCATCAGAGACTTCACTCCTCACACTGATTGAGTAGTTTAAATGTAATGTTGAGCTCTCTCTCTTTCTTGTCTTTTTGTGCAATACCGTTAGAGTTCTGTCCATGGTGCTGAACGCACAGTGTACTTTTCCCTCTGTTTAGTTCATTGCATGTTTAATAATTAAAATACCTACCAAAAGGAGTTCATGGATGTGGTTTATTTCTGTTCATGTTAAAAAAGTAAAATAAGTAGCATATCTGGACGTGATTTACAGTAGATATATCTGTGAACACAGTCATAAACATGATGTATAATCCTGTAATATGATTCTGGCCCGCAATGGCAAAAGTATAGTCTAATGTGGCCCTCCACGGATAATAATTGCCCAGGCCTGGTCTAGAGGGTGTATTGCGTGTGGTAACTTAATACAGGAGAGAGGCAGACAAGTTTCTATTTTATTTTTTAGTTTGACTTTTCATGTCTACTTTTTTATTTAAACAGTGTGTTTGTGGCTGGTTATTATAAAAATGTTATGTTGAAAATATTCTGTTTCAAACCATACAATATGTAAAGCAGCAGTAGTAGTTGGCCTAACAACCTGACATAGTGCCCCCAAACCTCCCTAGATAAACGTGTCTCTCCCAATGTCAGAGTTGCTCCTACACCACAGATTGTGACAAAATTAGCAAAAAATTTTTTTTCAAATTGTAATAAGGTAATACGGTAATAAGGTAAGCACATGTTACACATTTCTGTTGTTTAGTGAATGCTTTAAGGTAATAATATTGAATACTTTATTATCAGTAAACATCTGTCCAGATCTACATTAATAATAATGTATTATTATTATTATTATTATTATTATAGTGATAAAATAGACAAAGTTATTCAAAAGTGTGCAATAATTGTGCATTTTTCACATTGACTGGTACTGAATCTAGGTTTATGCAACAAATTGACTGCCATCTTGAGGTAAGTGAGTGTACAGTAAGTAGGCTTCTGCTCCAGTGCTGTCCATTCAGCTACAGTAGCCTAGACTACAAGACAGAAATATGACCAGTTAATTGGTCCATGATGGCTGGGTGGTGTACTGGTGACTGCCAGCGGAGTGCGAGACAGTGGGGATGATTAGGCTGTGTGTGTGTGTGTTGTGATGTACGGTGGTCCTGTGTGTGTCTGTTTGTAGAGAGCCTTCAGCCCAGCTGGATAGCAGCAGCACTGGACTTATTAGTCATTCTCCTCTAGCTATCAACTAGCACAAAAAGCGTTGCACGGTAAAAAATAAACAGCCACAAACATATTCACATAGCAGTGTTCTGTATCTTCTTGAGGAGTCCACTCAGTATGTCTCTAACTGGGAAATCAACACAAAATAAGGGGAAAGAGAGAGACAAGCATAGAAGCGGAAATAAATCAGGAACGAATGCAGCATTCTGGGGGAAAATTGGGAATAAACCCCATTATGGTTGAAATTGAAGCCCTTTGTTCTTAAGTATTCCGGTTCTGACGGTATTTCCCTGATGGTAGGTGAGAGATTTACGGGGCCGGAGTTATCCAGATGAGACAAACAGGAATTAAAACGCCATATGTTCCAAACGACTCCTGAGTGGTGTTCAAACGCTTCTGCAATTTCTCTCAATAAAAAGAGGCCTTATTTATTATCATCTTTTTTCTCAACTATTTCTTGACTTTGGGCAAGTTTATGTTCACTTGCAGAATTAGTAAATGTTGCAAATTAGTGGTCAAATGTTAAAAACCTTTGCCTTGCCATCACTAATGTGTTGAAGTATTTCATTTCATTGACTTTTTGAGTCATTTCTATACAACAAATTTCATATTCAAATTCATATTCACCACAAAATAGATCTAATATTATTAACAATACACACCAGTCTCTCTTCTGTCCCATTTTGGCCAAGTCCCCACCCAGAGGAGTAAGTGTGTTTTGGTGTGTTTCTTCCTGATTACTTACAGACAAGGCAGGTTAACAGAGCAGGGTATCTGCTGTACTCTAGGGACCCTCCTCTCTGATTTGTCAGCAGTCCACTGAAAAAGTGTATCTTCCTTGCTGGTAAGCTCGATCTCAATATCAAACTGCTTTCCAGGTCCCAGTCTCCCTGTGCCCCTCCTCTCTCTGATAATTGTGTGTTTTCAACCTGACGTAGCCAGCTAATTTAGCCACAGATTGAAAGGAAATGGCCCTGGCCCCCACACTGGCTGGCAATCAGGAGTCCAATTGGACTGGGTTTTCTCTGCAGACATTAGTGATTCTAAAGCTAATACTCATTGTTTGAAGTGACACTGCAGCCCTGGCATTTACTTAACCTTTTGTCTTATGTACAAGGAAGAGTCAATGCTGAATCCCTGCTTAATTAATATCTATTCTCTCCCACTGCCACTGCTCATTTCCTCAATATGCAGCCACAGTCAGGGCACACAAAGGCAGTTAGTGCATGGTGAGAGAGAGGGGTGGGGGAGAGATAGAGAGAAAAGTACATTTTATTCAATCAAATCCCTTTTCATTTATTCTGTCTTCTTTCTTTTTTTGGACTCATAATGAAAAAGGGAAGTCATTGGTAATTAACAATCAGAGAACTCTGCCATTGGATCCAACACAGGTCTTCCTCAAATTGATCCGGGATGTATCTAAGGGAATGTTTTTTCTGAGATTGTCTTAAACACCAAACCGCAAACCTGAGATTGTATCATCATGTGTTTGTTTGTTTTGAACTGATTATGATCATTGAACAAATTATGTGTTCTGGATTTGCAATGTCTATGGGGTGACTTTTACACATTAGCTAGTCTTGTGCTTATTTTCTATCCCAAGAATACAGAAACCATATAATGTGTCCCATTGATGTATGAAGATTTTATGGTGTCTTAATATTATCCTGCCCTCTTGTTTTCTCATTTATAGCATAGAGAGGGAATGGGCACGGACAGGACGTGAACCATGTGTGAGTAGTGAGGATTCAGAGTAACATTTCAGAACAAGAAATGATATCAGGATACTGACTGAGAGAAAGAAGAGAGGCCCTGAAGACTAGCAGAGAGATGGAGAGAGAAAGAAAAGGGTGAAACATAAAAAGAGGTAGAGAGAGGTAGAGGTAGAGAGAGGTAGAGGTAGAGAGACGTAGAGGTAGAGAGAGGTAGAGGTAGACAGAGGTAGAGGTAGAGAGACGTAGAGGTAGAGAGACGTAGAGGTAGAGGTAGAGAGAGGTAGAGGTAGAGAGAGGCAGAGAGAGGCAGAGAGAGACAGAGAGAGACACAGAGAGAGACAGAGAGAGACAAAGAAGGAGGCAGAGATAGACAAAGAAAGTTGCAGAGAGAGACAGAGAGAGACAGAGAGAGAGAGAGAGAGAGAGAGAGACAGAGAGAGAGAGAGAGACAGAGAGAGAGAGAGACAGAGAGAGTTACATTGCAGAGTTACATTGTAAAGTGCTTTGGCAATATTGTTAAGTTGTAACTTTCATGCCAATAAAGCCGAATTTGAATTGAATTGAATTGAATTGAATTGAATTGGTAGAGGTAGAGGTAGAGAGACGTAGAGGTAGAGAGAGGTAGAGGTAGAGGTAGAGAGACGTAGAGGTAGAGGTAGAGAGAGGTAGAGAGGTAGAGGTAGAGGTAGAGAGATGTAGAGGTAGAGGTAGAGAGACGTAGAGGTAGAGAGACGTAGAGGTAGAGAGAGGTAGAGGTAGAGGTAGAGGTAGAGAGACGTAGAGGTAGAGGTAGAGAGAGGGATAGGTAGAGGTAGAGAGAGGTAGAGGTAGAGAGACGTAGAGGTAGAGGTAGAGAGACGTAGAGGTAGAGGTAGAGAGACGTAGAGGTAGAGAGACGTAGAGGTAGAGAGACGTAGAGGTAGAGAGAGGTAGAGGTAGAGAGAGGTAGAGGTAGAGAGAGATAGAGGTAGAGGTAGAGGTAGATAGATGTAGAGGTAGAGGTAGAGAGAGGTAGAGGTAGAGAGAGGTAGAGGTAGATAGAGGTAGAGGTAGAGGTAGAGAGACGTAGAGGTAGAGAGACGTAGAGGTAGAGAGACGTAGAGGTAGAGAGATGTAGAGGTAGAGAGAGGTAGAGGTAGATAGAGGTAGAGGTAGAGGTAGAGAGAGGTAGAGGTAGAGGTAGAGGTAGATACAGGTAGAGGTAGAGGTAGAGAGATGTAGAGGTAGAGAGAGGTAGAGGTAGAGAGGGGTAGAGGTAGAGAGAGGTAGAGAGAGGTAGAGAGAGGTAGAGGTAGAGAGAGGTAGAGAGAGGAAGAGGTAGAGAGAGGTAGAGGTAGAGAGACGTAGAGGTAGAGAGAGGTAGAGAGAAGTAGAGGTAGAGAGAGGTAGAGGTAGAGAGAGGTAGAGGTAGAGGTAGAGAGAGGTAGAGGTAGAGAGACGTAGAGGTAGAGAGAGGTAGAGAGAGGTAGAGGTAGAGAGTGGTAGAGGTAGAGAGACGTAGAGGTAGAGAGACGTAGAGGTAGAGAGAGGTAGAGGTAGAGAGAGGTAGAGAGACGTAGAGGTAGAGAGACGTAGAGGTAGAGAGAGGTAGAGGTAGAGAGATGTAGAGGTAGAGAGATGTAGAGGTAGAGAGACGTAGAGGTAGAGAGAGGTAGAGGTAGAGAGAGGTAGAGAGACGTAGAGGTAGAGAGACGTAGAGGTAGAGAGAGGTAGAGGTAGAGAGAGGTAGAGGTAGAGAGATGTAGAGGTAGAGAGACGTAGAGGTAGAGAGACGTAGAGGTAGAGAGAGGTAGAGGTAGAGAGAGGTAGAGGTAGAGGTAGAGAGACGTAGAGGTAGAGAGAGGTAGAGGTAGAGAGAGGTAGAGAGACGTAGAGGTAGAGAGAGGTAGAGGTAGAGAGACGTAGAGGTAGAGAGAGGTAGAGGTAGAGGTAGAGAGACGTAGAGGTAGAGAGATGTAGAGGTAGAGAGAGGTAGAGGTAGAGGTAGAGAGACGTAGAGGTAGAGAGAGGTAGAGGTAGAGAGACGTAGAGGTAGAGAGATGTAGAGGTAGAGAGAGGTAGAGGTAGAGAGACGTAGAGGTAGAGAGATGTAGAGGTAGAGAGAGGTAGAGGTAGAGAGAGGTAGAGAGACGTAGAGGTAGAGAGAGGTAGAGGTAGAGGTAGAGAGACGTAGAGGTAGAGAGACGTAGAGGTAGAGAGAGGTAGAGGTAGAGAGACGTAGAGGTAGAGAGAGGTAGAGGTAGAGGTAGAGAGACGTAGAGGTAGAGAGAGGTAGAGGTAGAGAGACATAGAGGTAGAGAGAGGTAGAGGTAGAGAGAGGTAGAGGTAGAGAGACGTAGAGGTAGAGAGAGGTAGAGGTAGAGAGACGTAGAGGTAGAGAGAGGTAGAGGTAGAGAGAGGTAGAGGTAGAGAGAGGTAGAGGTAGAGAGACGTAGAGGTAGAGAGAGGTAGAGGTAGAGAGACGTAGAGGTAGAGAGAGGTAGAGAGAGGTAGAGGTAGAGGTAGAGAGACGTAGAGGTAGAGAGACGTAGAGGTAGAGAGAGGTAGAGGTAGAGAGACGTAGAGGTAGAGAGAGGTAGAGGTAGAGAGATGTAGAGGTAGAGAGAGGTAGAGAGACGTAGAGGTAGAGAGAGGTAGAGGTAGAGAGAGGTAGAGGTAGAGAGAGGTAGAGGTAGAGAGACGTAGAGGTAGAGAGAGGTAGAGGTAGATAGAGGTAGAGGTAGAGGTAGAGAGACGTAGAGGTAGAGAGACGTAGAGGTAGAGAGACGTAGAGGTAGAGAGATGTAGAGGTAGAGAGAGGTAGAGGTAGATAGAGGTAGAGGTAGAGGTAGAGAGAGGTAGAGGTAGAGGTAGAGGTAGATACAGGTAGAGGTAGAGAGATGTAGAGGTAGAGAGAGGTAGAGGTAGAGAGGGGTAGAGGTAGAGAGAGGTAGAGAGAGGTAGAGGTAGAGAGGGGTAGAGGTAGAGAGAGGTAGAGAGAGGTAGAGAGAGGTAGAGGTAGAGAGAGGTAGAGAGAGGAAGAGGTAGAGAGAGGTAGAGGTTGAGAGACGTAGAGGTAGAGAGAGGTAGAGAGAAGTAGAGGTAGAGAGAGGTAGAGGTAGAGAGAGGTAGAGGTAGAGGTAGAGAGAGGTAGAGGTAGAGAGACGTAGAGGTAGAGAGAGGTAGAGAGAGGTAGAGGTAGAGAGTGGTAGAGGTAGAGAGACGTAGAGGTAGAGAGACGTAGAGGTAGAGAGAGGTAGAGGTAGAGAGAGGTAGAGAGACGTAGAGGTAGAGAGACGTAGAGGTAGAGAGAGGTAGAGGTAGAGAGATGTAGAGGTAGAGAGATGTAGAGGTAGAGAGACGTAGAGGTAGAGAGAGGTAGAGGTAGAGAGACGTAGAGGTAGAGAGAGGTAGAGGTAGAGAGAGGTAGAGAGACGTAGAGGTAGAGAGACGTAGAGGTAGAGAGAGGTAGAGGTAGAGAGAGGTAGAGGTAGAGAGATGTAGAGGTAGAGAGACGTAGAGGTAGAGAGACGTAGAGGTAGAGAGAGGTAGAGGTAGAGAGAGGTAGAGGTAGAGGTAGAGAGACGTAGAGGTAGAGAGAGGTAGAGGTAGAGAGAGGTAGAGAGACGTAGAGGTAGAGAGAGGTAGAGGTAGAGAGACGTAGAGGTAGAGAGAGGTAGAGGTAGAGGTAGAGAGACGTAGAGGTAGAGAGATGTAGAGGTAGAGAGAGGTAGAGGTAGAGGTAGAGAGACGTAGAGGTAGAGAGAGGTAGAGGTAGAGAGACGTAGAGGTAGAGAGATGTAGAGGTAGAGAGAGGTAGAGGTAGAGAGACGTAGAGGTAGAGAGATGTAGAGGTAGAGAGAGGTAGAGGTAGAGAGAGGTAGAGAGACGTAGAGGTAGAGAGAGGTAGAGGTAGAGGTAGAGAGACGTAGAGGTAGAGAGACGTAGAGGTAGAGAGAGGTAGAGGTAGAGAGACGTAGAGGTAGAGAGAGGTAGAGGTAGAGGTAGAGAGACGTAGAGGTAGAGAGAGGTAGAGGTAGAGAGACATAGAGGTAGAGAGAGGTAGAGGTAGAGAGAGGTAGAGGTAGAGAGACGTAGAGGTAGAGAGAGGTAGAGGTAGAGAGACGTAGAGGTAGAGAGAGGTAGAGGTAGAGAGAGGTAGAGGTAGAGAGAGGTAGAGGTAGAGAGACGTAGAGGTAGAGAGAGGTAGAGGTAGAGAGACGTAGAGGTAGAGAGAGGTAGAGGTAGAGAGAGGTAGAGGTAGAGGTAGAGAGACGTAGAGGTAGAGAGACGTAGAGGTAGAGAGAGGTAGAGGTAGAGAGACGTAGAGGTAGAGAGAGGTAGAGGTAGAGAGATGTAGAGGTAGAGAGAGGTAGAGAGACGTAGAGGTAGAGAGAGGTAGAGGTAGAGAGAGGTAGAGGTAGAGAGAGGTAGAGGTAGAGAGACGTAGAGGTAGAGAGAGGTAGAGGTAGATAGAGGTAGAGGTAGAGGTAGAGAGACGTAGAGGTAGAGAGACGTAGAGGTAGAGAGACGTAGAGGTAGAGAGATGTAGAGGTAGAGAGAGGTAGAGGTAGATAGAGGTAGAGGTAGAGGTAGAGAGAGGTAGAGGTAGAGGTAGAGGTAGATACAGGTAGAGGTAGAGAGATGTAGAGGTAGAGAGAGGTAGAGGTAGAGAGGGGTAGAGGTAGAGAGAGGTAGAGAGAGGTAGAGAGAGGTAGAGGTAGAGAGCGGTAGAGAGAGGAAGAGGTAGAGAGAGGTAGAGGTAGAGAGACGTAGAGGTAGAGAGAGGTAGAGAGAAGTAGAGGTAGAGAGAGGTAGAGGTAGAGAGAGGTAGAGGTAGAGGTAGAGAGAGGTAGAGGTAGAGAGACGTAGAGGTAGAGAGAGGTAGAGAGAGGTAGAGGTAGAGAGTGGTAGAGGTAGAGAGACGTAGAGGTAGAGAGACGTAGAGGTAGAGAGAGGTAGAGGTAGAGAGAGGTAGAGAGACGTAGAGGTAGAGAGACGTAGAGGTAGAGAGAGGTAGAGGTAGAGAGATGTAGAGGTAGAGAGATGTAGAGGTAGAGAGACGTAGAGGTAGAGAGAGGTAGAGGTAGAGAGAGGTAGAGAGACGTAGAGGTAGAGAGACGTAGAGGTAGAGAGAGGTAGAGGTAGAGAGAGGTAGAGGTAGAGAGA
Source organism: Thymallus thymallus (assembly GCA_023634145.1). Lineage (NCBI taxonomy): Eukaryota > Metazoa > Chordata > Actinopteri > Salmoniformes > Salmonidae > Thymallus > Thymallus thymallus. Next base: position 18,596,232 of record CM042389.1, on the reverse strand, counting down.
TGTAGAGGTAGAGAGACGTAGAGGTAGAGAGACGTAGAGGTAGAGAGAGGTAGAGGTAGAGAGAGGTAGAGGTAGAGGTAGAGAGACGTAGAGGTAGAGAGAGGTAGAGGTAGAGAGAGGTAGAGAGACGTAGAGGTAGAGAGAGGTAGAGGTAGAGAGACGTAGAGGTAGAGAGAGGTAGAGGTAGAGGTAGAGAGACGTAGAGGTAGAGAGATGTAGAGGTAGAGAGAGGTAGAGGTAGAGGTAGAGAGACGTAGAGGTAGAGAGAGGTAGAGGTAGAGAGACGTAGAGGTAGAGAGATGTAGAGGTAGAGAGAGGTAGAGGTAGAGAGACGTAGAGGTAGAGAGATGTAGAGGTAGAGAGAGGTAGAGGTAGAGAGAGGTAGAGAGACGTAGAGGTAGAGAGAGGTAGAGGTAGAGGTAGAGAGACGTAGAGGTAGAGAGAGGTAGAGGTAGAGAGACGTAGAGGTAGAGAGAGGTAGAGGTAGAGAGACGTAGAGGTAGAGAGAGGTAGAGGTAGAGAGACATAGAGGTAGAGAGAGGTAGAGGTAGAGAGAGGTAGAGGTAGAGAGACGTAGAGGTAGAGAGAGGTAGAGGTAGAGAGACGTAGAGGTAGAGAGAGGTAGAGGTAGAGAGAGGTAGAGGTAGAGAGAGGTAGAGGTAGAGAGACGTAGAGGTAGAGAGAGGTAGAGGTAGAGAGACGTAGAGGTAGAGAGAGGTAGAGGTAGAGAGAGGTAGAGGTAGAGAGACGTAGAGGTAGAGAGATGTAGAGGTAGAGAGAGGTAGAGGTAGAGAGACGTAGAGGTAGAGAGAGGTAGAGGTAGAGAGATGTAGAGGTAGAGAGAGGTAGAGAGACGTAGAGGTAGAGAGAGGTAGAGGTAGAGAGAGGTAGAGGTAGAGAGAGGTAGAGAGACGTAGAGGTAGAGAGAGGTAGAAGTAGAGAGACGTAGAGGTAGAGAGAGGTAGAGGTAGAGAGAGGTAGAGGTAGAGAGACGTAGAGAGACGTAGAGGTAGAGGTAGAGAGATCTCTGAGAACCCTGACTGGGCACTCCTAAATAATAATCAATGGGTAGTTAATACTGCAGCCCTACCATAAGGGTCTGCATAAACTAAGAGGTAAACAATGACAGCATGCTGCCTCGCTTCCAACCAACACAATAAATGATCATCCCACCGCCACTCTCTCACAATGGGATTTTCTCGTCTGTTTTTCTTCATATTCTTTTTATATTGCTTCATGAGCAGAAAGAACAAACATATGGTACCTCCACTCTCCTCCCTCATTTGAAATGTGTATTTTCCTTCCTTTCATTCACTCATTCTCTCTTTTATTCTCTCTTTTATTCTCTCTTTTAGTCTCTCTCTCGATCTCTCTCCCTCTCTCTTTCTCTCTCTTTCTTTCTCTCTATCTCCCTCCCTCCTTTCATCCGTTGCTACCTCCTCTGTGTATACCATCCAACAAACATTGCATTGTTTGGCTTGACTGAGTGTTTGTTTGAAATGTGTGACATAATTCCTTTATGACACTGATGTTCAGAACAAATAAGGTTATGGGCTACGTGGCTATGTCTGTATGTCTACTGGAGCCTGCCTTTGTAAATGGCATTATGTGAGTGCTTCACACACTAACACACACAAACACTGCATGCACATCCATGCACACGCGTGCACACCCACACTATCTCTTCCTGTGCTGTGAGTCCTCCCAGCTGGGTTGTGGGGTCAAAGGCTGGTCAGTGGTTCTCTGCTGGTCTCTCTGGGGATCTCAGATGAAGTGGTCAGCGCTTGACAGGTACCAGACTCCAGTGTGGATTGTGTGTTTGTGTGTGTGTGTGTGTGTGTGTTCATGGTGCTTTAGCCAGGAGGGCAGATCGGCCCTGTGCTGCAGAGCATGGCAGGAACAAAGCCACAGGGACAACGAGTCAATGACAACTTTCTTCCTCCTCTGTCTCACAACCACTTCCTCTCTCATTCTTTCTCTAACTGTCTCTCTGCGCTTGCTTCTCACTCACTCAGACTTTTTATTTCCTTCATTCTCTCTTTGCCTTCCCTCTTCCCTCGCTCTCTCACACACACGTAGCCTACACACAGTCTGACCGTCCTCTCTGACAACAAGTCCCCTGTATGTCCCTGCAGTAGAAGGTAAAGATGAAGGTGTGAGATGTGCTACATTCAGCAGCGTGTGTAATCTTCCATAAGATGGTTAGAGATTACACTGTGGTGGGGGTAATTACATTGGGACTGGGGGCTACCCCGCTGTGTTTGCATACAGTCAGGGGGATCCTGTAAGCCGTATATTACCACCATACAGATGGACACTGCCGCCTGGATAATTTAAGGGGAGAATTCCTCCGCTTTCGTCAGGACGTTGATTCCGCCATTCGTATGTGCCGTCACGGTCCCTCGCAGCCTGGCCCGGCTTGCGTACACTGTGAACACCACAGCGATTAATTGCTCAGGGTTTAGGTCGTAGAGCTTGTTGGTTGACCAAAGCTGGGGAGAGGGTTTGTTCTCACCACTGGTATCTAAATTAAATTCTCTTTATCTCCCGCAGAAAAAAAGGAAATGGGAAGAAAAAAATAGTTTGTTAGATCAAAAAAAATATTTAATTTTTTCAACACCATCAAAAAAAACTTGTCTTCAGACAGGGTGTACTGAGGCAGTCTTTTTTTCTTTAATTAAGAAAGCATTCTATTATTAAACCAGATGAAAAGGCAACATCAATTCAAACAGTACAGTCATATTGGACTACTACTAATCTTTTGGTAATTATTTTTTAATTGAATCTTTTGAACACAAAAGCCCTGAGCAGATGCTTGCATTACTCGAGTCCCCCATCGCACTCTGCGACATGTATGCGAGATGATGCTCGGCCGTCTGTGAGCAAAGGACAGGGAGAAGTTGAAGAGAAAGAGAAGAATTAAAAAGTGGAGAGGGAGGGGGGGAAGGAGGGAGGTAGAGTGGAGAGGGGGGAAGGAGGGCGGTAGAGTGGAGAGGGGGGGAGGGAGGTAGAGTGGAGAGGGAGGGGGGAAGGAGGGAGGTAGAGTGGAGAGGGAGGGGGGGAAGGAGGGAGGTAGAGTGGAGTGGGAGGGGGGAAGGAGGGCGGTAGAGTGGAGGGGGGGGAGGGAGGGAGGTAGAGTGGAAGTGGAGGGGGGAGGAGGGAGGTAGAGTGGAGAGGGAGGGGGGGAAGGAGGGAGGAAGAGTGGAGAGGGAGGGGGGAAGGAGGGCGGTAGAGTGGAGGGGGGGAGGGAGGGAGGTAGAGTGGAAATGGAGGGGGGAGGAGGGAGGTAGAGTGGAGAGGGAGGGGGGGGAAGGAGGGCGGTAGAGTGGAGAGGGGGGGGAGGTAGAGTGGAGAGGGAGGGGGGAAGGATGGAAGTAGAGTGGAGAGGGAGGGGGGAGGAGGGAGGTAGAGTGGAGAGGGAGGGGGGGAAGGAGGGAGGTAGAGTGGAGAGGGAGGGGGGAAGGATGGAAGTAGAGTGGAGAGGGAGGGGGGAAGGAGGGCGGTAGAGTGGAGAGGGGGGGGAGGTAGAGTGGAGAGGGAGGGGGGAAGGATGGAAGTAGAGTGGAGAGGGAGGGGGGAAGGAGGGCGGTAGAGTGGAGAGGGGGGGGAGGTAGAGTGGAGAGGGAGGGGGGAAGGATGGAAGTAGAGTGGAGAGGGAGGGGGGAAGGAGGGCGGTAGAGTGGAGAGGGGGGGGAGGTAGAGTGGAGAGGGAGGGGGGAAGGATGGAAGTAGAGTGGAGAGGGAGGGGGGAAGGAGGGAGGTAGAGTGGAGAGGGAGGGGGGAAGGAGGGAGGAAGAGTGGAGAGGGAGGGGGGAAGGAGGGAGGAAGAGTGGAGAGGGAGGGGGGAAGGAGGGAGGTAGAGTGGAGAGGGAGGGGGGGAAGGAGGGAGGTAGAGTGGAGAGGGAGGGGGGAAGGAGGGAGGTAGAGTGGAGAGGGAGGGGGGGAAGGAGGGAGGTAGAGTGGACCCACATTCAGCTGTCATAAATCTGCTGAATGGACGGGTCAAGCAGTTTGAATAGAAACACAGATTGTTGTCCTCCATGTTTTTTCCTACCTTCTCCTCCAGGAAGTGTCCGGACAAGCATCAGCTCCAAACTTCAACATCTGTAGAGTGCTGATTTGCTGAAGTACATACGATTAGTCTGTATGGTAGTGTTCTTTAAGTCTACTAGGTGAACCTGCTGTAAACTGGTGGGGCTTTGAGAAGACCAATATACCACATTTTTAAGGTGAAACTAGATGTCTTTCTGACATGTGATCTGCTCTATAAGTGGGAATTTTTGAAGTGAGTTCTCAGATGCCTCAAAGTACTTAAGACGGTCTGGAGAGATGCAAGGAGGGCTTAGAGAGCAGGCATATAGGGCTGGGCCATAATAAAGAGATGTATTTAACTGTACGCTATGCAACAGCACATGGTTGTTAATCATGTAGAGTACCCGTCAGACCAGCCAAAGCAGCCCAAATCACATTACTCATGCATTATGTGTATGTGTGTGACTGCAGGATGGTATGGGACAGGATGGCTGTATCTGAGGGACTAGTCTATAGCAGCTCAGACATTGGCGGAATAAGAGCTGTCTGATATCTGACACTGAGCACGCACACACACACACACACACACACACACACACACACACACACACACACACACACACACACACACACACACACACACACACACACACACATACACACACACGCACACGCACACGCACACACACACACACACACATACACACACACACACACACACACACACACACACACACACACACGCACGCACGCACGCACGCACATACACACACACACACACACACACACACACACACACACACACACACACACACACACACACACACACACACATACAAACACACACATACACACAAATGCACACACACACGCACTCACCACACAAATGCATACACTCACAAACACACTCACTCACTGACAATGTGCCTTCCACTGGCATACATTAAGCACCTGAATACACCTGAAGTACAGCACATCAATACCCCAAAGTTTACCTGTAGTTTGGAAGGAAATGTGGATGTGTGTTTGTAGGCTTATATGTTGAGTGTTTATCAGAGAGAGAGAGACAGAGACAGAGACGGAGACAGAGACAGAGACAGAGACAGAGACAGAGACAGCACTTGGATAGGAGAGGACAGAGACATAAAGAAAGAGTGAGAGAAAGAGAGAAAGAGAGGTGTTTAGACAAATAAACAATTAAGTAAAGGACCTTTAGAGAAGTCACCTGTCCTTGGAACACAGACCGTTAACAGCTTGTCAAGGAAATGAATGGTTTGTTGCTGTCACCAGTGACTATTGCTGAGTTCTCTGAACCCAGTCTCAAATAAACTAAAAGGATTTTCCACGTGTACACACAGGTGTACACAGGCTGGTGATTATCTTTTGACATTGGAAAAATAGAGGTACAAATAAAATATCACAGTGCAACCTGAGAAATCTAAGAATTGAAAGCAATATGAGTCTCTTTATTCACCAAAATAATACATGTTAATGTTTTGAGATACTTCCAAGACATACTTACAAATCAGTACTTGAAATAGAAATCTTACATTTCTGTGAGTTTAGGATTTTGATGTCCAAAGAGCAGAACATTCATGTTGGACAGAGGATATCCAGGGGTGTCTCTCAATCCTGTCTTTCTATTGCTCTATTCCTTACTCTCTCCACTTCAGGTATGAGTAAGGAGCTCACCCCTAAAGCATATTCTCATTCCACTCAGTCAAAGGAAAATACCACTCGAAAACTATCTTTTGGTATTTGTTTATTGAGTCCACTGTTGATACAGTCCCAAAAATGTTTTGCATGTCAGCAATCAAGTTTTCAAGATATAGAACTTTCAAAACACAGAAAGACACAATATTTACCATCAGTTTCTTGGGCTCTAAGAATGAAGTAGGAGTGTCTGGCTGTTGCTTTGTGTTGTTTATGTCGATAAAACTAATAGACAAACGATCAAATGACATGGCTGTTTAAATACTGCCATTACTTGGAGAAACATTAATGTGGTGTGTTTTCACATGCTGTGGATTCACTGTTATGATCTTTTACAATTGGGTTTAGTTTGTTTACAGGCTTATATTTGGGGTGTTTTAGAATACATTGTTTATATCTACAATATGCGTTTTATCATCACAATGTGATACTCACTTGTTATAGCACAAAGACTACATTTGAAGGCGGTGGTGCTTTGTACGCTGAAGAATGATCTGATGACACAGAACATATTTAACACAACACCGTTTAAACATATTCATAGCCCTTCTTCAAAAGCTGCTGCTTGCTTTCTGTTGAATTGGACTACATTATAATTCATATTCATTTCCTTAAGGGCCTATATGACTCCATAAGTGGAATAATCTAAATTGGTGTTCTTCTATTCAACCTCAGTACTCACGACTGGACCCAGAACCAGAGATTTATAAATGTGTTCTAATTGCATGTAAGAGTAGTGCCAGACGGGTTTATATCACTACAAGACACATATTACTGGTTTATATCACTACAAGACACATATTACTGGTTTAAATCACTACAAGACACATATTACTGGTCGCCCTCCATGTATTTCAAAATCAAGCCAAGAGCAAGTAACATTACCACTTACATTCTGAAATTGACTCTAAATGCAAACAGGCATAACTGTGGACGGCCAAATCATTTGTTATGATTTTTTTGTGGGTTGAGGGGGCTTTCTTCAAATTTCACACTGTGTATTGTGCTTGGATGAAAATGACAAAAATAAATGAGAGAGAGATAGAACGAAAGAGAGGGGGAGAGAGAAAGAAAGAAAGAAAGAAAGAAAGAAAGAAAGAAAGAAAGAAAGAAAGAAAGAAAGAAAGAAAGAAAGAAAGAAAGAAAGAAAGAAAGAAAGAAAGATCAATAGTGAAGACATAGCTGGGGGCTTACATATTACATTTTGCATAGACGTTGGCCTTAATTTGCCTTTGATCTCAGTCCTGGGATGACTCACTGAAGCCATTCTCGTCAGCCAATCCGGGGGAGGGTGGGAGGGATGGAGGGACGCAGACCACAGCGTCTGGGTGCCAGGGCTGGCCTTTCTCTGGCGCAGAAGTCTGCAGACTCACTGTGGAGGAATGTCCTTTCTTGTCTAGCCCCAAACAAACCAAACTACGTCTCTAACACCAGGCAGCCTATGCAGAGGCTGGAACGTGTGCTCTTGCTGGCCAGGACATGCATGCACCATAGTCCAACTGTACATACCTCCCCAGACAGCTGGTTGAAATACTCAACAGATACTTTTCGGTCAAAGATCAAGACTTCTCAAACTCTGCCGGAATAATCTCCACAAATAGGTCATGATGTAACCAACGGTAACATGCTGAATGGAGGTTTTCCTTTTCAACAGCTCAACTGTTCAACATGGCTGTCCTGACACAACACCATAGACATTCATACAAGCTAAACTGAATTTAAGGTGTTTCAGAAACTGTGAATATGTTCAACTTACATTTTGGTTCAAAAATAGCATAGCTATGATTGAATCACTTTTAAACAATTTCTCCACACTCACCTCATAGCAGCTGTGTGGACTTTTGGAGTACGATTACCTGCTGCTCTCTAATGACACTCAGGATTAGATTGCACTGCCATAGTCGCTGATTAAAAATCACATTAGGGCCTGGCAAAAAAAAAGACGAAAGAGGAATAGCATGAAATAATAAATGAAGACATGAATGTAATTACTAGATAAAGGAGTTTCACAGAGAAAAGAGAGGAGGATTCGTCATCTCTTCTCTACACAATGCCATTGTTCCAGAGACATTCATAAGTCACAGTGTTATTAATGATACCGAATTTACAACATACATTTTTCTTTTCTGGCTTCTCAACCGATTCTAAATGCGCAAACTTTTCTGTTATCTCACCGTGTAGTCTCTAGAGAGATGTGGTGGCTCATGGGTACTTTAGGGTGCAGAGAGAGGATTTCACAGCTGTGGATGTATTTTGTAGAAGTTTGTACAACTGTACAAAGACTGTGAAAGTTGTGTCCTTTCCATGGCATGGATTCTTGGGGAGAGTATGAAGATTATTTGAGCAGGTTTTACATTAGATAGATAATTAAATCTCAAAGGTAGCATATGCTGACTTATTACACCACAATGTTGCAGTCCATTGACATTATGCATCATTACACATACAGTATGATGCATCGAGCATAGAGAATTTTAGAGCCAAGCAAACATTGACTTCAATTCTTGAGCTTCAGATCCATACCACATTCTACATTTTCCACTCGTTATCCGTAGTAGTAAGGCACCTATGTTAGTACTAATAGAGGGTGACAAGTGAAAAGCTATTTTCAAACAAGTCTACTGCCCAAGTTTCCACTCAAGTTGCCTGTCTGTTGTATTTTGGCCAAACCAACGACATATCACTGTCGAAAGGACAGGACAATGTTTTCATTCTCATTTGAACACACATTTCTCTGTTCGTAGCCATATTTGATATTATTTGAGGCTTATGTCTAATCGTCTAGACGGTAAATATTGTACCCTTCTCCTGCGGTGGCCTAATGGCTGGGTAACTTGAGAGGAACACATGTGAAGTGGTATTCTACCACCAGCTCCCAGCAGCTCTAGACTGGCCCAATGTGCAAGCCGTCATAAAGATGAAAGATTTGCTAGATACCACCGTCTGGAGCATTCTAACACCAGCCCTTATGAGAAACAGACCTCATGAGTGGCTCAGTGTGCAATCTCACTTGAATAAGTACAGTAATGGCACACAATCCCCAATGATGGAGGACTATTAACATTTTTCCAGCAGAGTTGTCCAGAGTCCAGAGTTGAACCTGTTAGCCAGGTCTGTGCAAGGGGAGAACAATTAACAACTCTAATTATAGATTTTCTTGATAATGTTCCAGTACTGAAACTGTTCACCTTTTGCCTACCAGTCACAGGGGTACTGTGAATCATCACTCTTTGACATGTCATACATTCAACACTGTTATTTTAGGATATGGCTTTATTCCATACTTTAACAACCTTTTCATAGATCTTAGTCATTAGTGTCATTATACATTTTTCAAACATAATAGTCCATACAACTGTCCATTGCTATATTGTATGTGAATTAGTATGCAGTCAGAAGAATCTCCCCGCAGGCCCTCACTGCCCCCCACCCTACCCCCCCAACTCCCTAATGATGAAATGAGTAACACCGCCTATTGTCCAGGTACTTTAATCATATTACTGCTAACTAAAACGACAGAGCATTGTTCGCGTCAAAGACAAAAGCTGAATAGAAGAACATCTAAACTACAATGGGACCCGAATACTTCTCAGTGAATTATGTTAATCATAATAAAACTGCATTATACTTTTTTATGGAGAGAGAGAGAGAGAAGTTTGATTTGGACTCTATCAACAGCTTGGTCTGCAGCTAATGTGACATAACGTACGCTCTCATTCTTTATGAGGTGTTTGGGTTGGGAGGTTGAAGCCACTTCGTTGCCTAATCTAGACTGATTTCCCCTCCGATTTGATGGAGGCTTTTTAATTACATTTACAGCACTGTGTTAGCCCATGAATGTCAAACCCCATTACAAAGTTAATTGAACTGTACAACAGCCTACTGTAACTAACCAAACTTTGACTGCAGTATATTGTAAAAAGTGTCAATGCGTGCATTAACCCAATGTAATTTTTTGGCTTTGAAAAAACAGGTGGTTCATTTTCATAAAAACTTTAATGAATAACCTCCCTATGAAAGGTTGACGTCCCTTCATGTACTGGACAGAGAGCTTCTCAGTGCCTTAGAGAGGGTGTATTAGACAGGCTGGGCACAACGTGATGTTCAGGGGTATCATTTTAACATGATTACCCGTGGCTTAAAGCACAGGCTCAAGAATCCATACACACACACACACACACACACACACACACACACACACACACACACACACACACACACACACACACACACACACACACACACACACACACACACACACACACAAACACACACACACACACACACAAACACACACACACACACACACACACACACACACACACACAAACACACACACACACACACACACACACGCACACACGCACACACACGCACACACACAAACACAAACACACACAAACACAAACACACTCTAGCACAGGCTACTAGGGAATTGTTAAATGATTGGCCTAGCGCTTAATTCAATAATTTCTTCTTTTTCCCCCTTCGCCTCCCCTCATTGATGAAGCCGGTTTAAGGAAAGGGATATTTTGCATATCTGGCTAAGTGCTCTTAACAACCCCCAGCTTGCACCACGTTAAAAATTAATAAATAAAAAATGAGGGGAAAGTCTGATCTTGCCAGGGAAATAATTTGCTTCTCTTGAACCAATGATGGCATGTACTTTATGCAAATTGGTGTCTAGGGACAACAAAATCCCTCTTAATACATATGCAGGCATCATAAAAAAAGAGAGGTGAGAAGGAGAGGGAGGGAGGGATGGAGGGGTGGGAGGGAGGGAAGGAGGGGTGGAGGGAGATGAAGGGGAGGGGAGGGAGGGAGATGAAGGAGGGGAGGGAGGGAGATGAAGGGGAGGGGCAGTGGATAACAAATAGCAAGTCAGCACAATATTTTCTGTGTGAATTTCCCTGTACGACATGACAGCAAAAGGTCCACATCAGTGTTCACTGTACGACATGACAGCAAAAGGTCCACATCAGAGTTCACTGTACGACATGACAGCAAAAAGTCCACATCAGAGTTCACTGTACGACATGACAGCAAAAGGTCCACATCAGAGTTCACTATACGACATGACCTCAAAAGGTCCACATCAGAGCTCACTGTACGACATGACAGCAAAAGGTCCACATCAGAGTTTTGTGAATACAGGGTTCTCGTGTGTGTGTGCGCGTGTGTGTGTGCACATATGTATCGTATGTGTCCATGTTGAGAATAACAACAATGTCCTGGAAGAAAAGAGGCCAGTTGAATGAGTTGTGTATGACTAATCTCTGTGATGGTACATTGTCTATGTCTAACCTGTGGTTCTGGGAAACGTGGTCCAGCCTGTGGCAGACATTTTGTGAGGCTGCCCATGCTCTGTGGGTGAGCTGCGTCACTGTGAGGGCCGTGGGGTAAGAGCTAAACACTCAGTCTCACACACATGCTTGCAGGCGCACACACACACACACCGTGTCAGATGCCCTGCAGAGAGATATAAGTACACATAGAACGCTGATAAAGGGGTAGTGAGTAAGACGAAACATTTGCTGATATCCCAACATGGAGCCAAAGGCTTTGGAGGGGAGAGCAAAGGGTCAGACACATGAGAAAACATTTAATTTCCTGGGTTTGGGGTCATCTCTCAGTATCCCTTCATTGTATGGATATGATGATACAAAAAGGAATCGGAAGTCGTGGCGTCTCACACACACTCAAACTCTCTCTCTCTCTCTCTCTCTCTCTCTCTCACACTCTCTCTCTCTCATTCTCTCTCTGTCTGTCTGTCTCTCTCTCTCTCTGTCTGTCTCTCTGAGGGAGTTTTGAATCCCATCTCCCTATGCAGAGCTCAGCGGGTCTTTCATGTGTCTCTGCAGTGTTCCTCTCAGAGCACTCCTCCTTTTGTATTGTTTTATTATTTATGCATGGGCCCAGGCATAAGCAGCTCCCACATTAAGACAGATGGGGAGGGGTGAGAGACATTCATATTCTGTTTCAGGAACATCTTACAGAGCGGACGAGTTCAAACATTGCCAACCAAATGCAAAAAAAAGAAAGGAATGAATGAAGTAGAAGAAGAAGGAAAGGAGTTAAAATGATAAGACACTGGGGGTAGGTGTCTGCTTCCTGGAACAGATGGAGATGAGAAGATGTGTGAGAGAGGCGAATGAAAGAGAGCAAAGGGAGGAAAAGGAGAAAGACGAAAACAACACACTGCAGAGCCAGCAGACAGTTGGTAAAACTTTTACGTTTTTCTCTCTCGAATCCCATTAAGTATAGATGTCACTTTCAGGGTGGTGAATGAGGGATGGGGGGGAGAGAAGAAAGATATGGGCTTCTGGGGGACATTGGGGGCCTGATATTGCTCTTTCCAGCCCTGATATGCATGTGTTTGTATACTTGACACTGTGTGTGAGTGTCTGTGTGTATGTGTGAGCATGTGTGTGTTTGTATGTGAAATGATCCAGCTCATTCAAACAGTAGGCATTCTTTCCATTCACACAACACACACAGTATTCTACCACAGCACAGGTCTCATGCACACAGTCCGCAGTATGCTACAAAGTGTCGCCCCCCAGTTGTCATGCAGTAAATCAGTGCTGATCTGTAGTGATTGAAAGACACAAGGCTGCAGTAAGGTTTAGGCATGCAGCACGCTTATAATTATTCACATTATCCTGTATGCCAGTGTCTGGACTCTAGTGAACCCCATCAGCTATCCCCTCATTGGACAACACATCTCTCTCCTCCCATCTCTCTCCTCTGGGTCATGCATCGCCTGTTTAGTGGTACTTCAGCTTAAGTTTAGCGATGGGCACGCTAAACTTAAGCTGATGTCCGTAATGCCCCTGTCTGTGCCCGCTACGTCATTCCTCACTACAGCTGTGCCCAGCTCTGACACTGTGCCCCAAACCAATGCCACACAATGGCAAAAACATCCCTACCAATAAAGGCATGTGTGTGTGTGTGTGTGTGCGTGTGTGTGTGTGTGTGTGTGTGTGTGTGTGTGTGTGTGTGTGAGTGTGTGTGTGTGTGTGAGTGAATCTACCCCTCAGCATATTCAGATTGGCTCAGTATCAAAGAGCAATGATCGGGAATGAAAACATACTGTACTGCATACTCCTAACAATGTGCCAGTCAATGTGCCTGTATGTGTGTGTGTGTGTGTGTGTGTGTGTGTGTGTGTGTGTGTGTGTGTGTGTGTGTGTGTGTGTGTGTGTGTGTGTGTGTGTGTGTGTGTGTGTGTGTGTGTGTGTGTGTGTGTGTGTGTGTGTGTGTGAGTGAGTGAGAGTGAGGGAGAGAAAGAGAAGGAGAGAAATAGAGAAAGTGTGATAGATATTAGGAAAAGAGTGAGAAAGTGTAGATATTACATTTCAATAAAACATATTGTTTCACAGATTTTTCAATCCATACTGTATTTCTCTTATTTTAATCCTGGTACATTCCATTCCTACAATCTAATCAGATCTCTTCCCTCTCCCCTCCCACGACACTGTCATCCTTTTGTATCTCCCATGAGTAATGTGTCAGTCAAATGCCTCATCAGTATCTCTTCTCTCTATCTTGCCTCTATCTCGCCTTTTCATAGAGACATGGAATAATGGAATTATTCTATATGACATCTCCTTGGAACAATACCATATCATTTGTCAATAATGTTTTTTCTTGCTACAATATCTTCATTAATAAGTACATTGACAAGGTCGCCCCCACAGTGACCGTACGTACATATCCCATCCAGAAGCCATGGATTATGCGCACTGAGTTAAAGGCTACAGCTGCCGCTTTCAAGGAGCAGGACACTAATCCGGATGCTTATAAGATATCCCGCTATGCCCTCAGACGAACCATCAAACAGGCAAAGCGTCAATACAGGACTAAGATTGAATCGTACTACACCTGCTCTGATGCTTGTCAGATGTGGCAGGGCTTGGAAACTATCACGGACTACAAAGGGAAACCCAGCCGCGAGCTGCCCAGTGATACGAACCTACCAGACAAGCTAAATGCCTTCTATGCTCGCGGCAAGACAAGCAAAACTGAACCATGCATGAGAGCACCAGCTGTTCCGGACAACTGTGTGATCACGCTCTCTGTAGCTGGATTACCAGGACACGTACTCACAGCATGCAATGACTAGCTGGCAAGTGTCTTCACTGACATGTCAAACTCTCCTTGGTCCAGTATGTAATACGTACATGTTTCAAGCAGACCATCATAGTCCCTGTGCCCAAGAACGCCAAGGTAGCCTGTCTAAATTACTATTACCCCATAGCACTCACACCTGTAGCCATGAAAAGCTTAAAAAAGGCTGGTCGTAGCTCACATCAACACCATCATCCCAGACACCCGGGACCCACTTCAATTCACATACTGCCCCAACAGATCCACAAATGATGCAATATATTGCACTCCACACTACTCTTTCCCACCTGGACAAAAGGAACACCTATGTGATAAAGCTGTTCATTGACGACAGCTCAGCATTCAACACCATAGTGCCCTCCAAGCTCATCATTTAGCTAAGGACCATGGGACTAAACACCTCCCTCAGGAACTGGATCCTGAACTTCCTGACGGGCCGCCCCCAGGTGGTGAGGGCAGGCAACAACACATCCTCCTCACTGACCCTCAACATGGGTGCCCCTCAAGGGGGCGTGCTTTGTCTCCTCCTGTACTCCCTGTTCGCCCACAATTGCGTGTCCACGCACGACACCAACACCATCATTAAGTTTGCCAACAACATGGCGGTGGTAGGCCTGATCACCAACAATGATGAGACAGCCTATAGGGAGGAGGTCAGAGACCTGGCAGTATGGTGCCAGGACAACAACCTCTCAACAAGATGTCAACAAGACAAGCTGATCGTGGACTACAGGAAACGGCGGTCCAAGCATGCCCCCATTCACGTTGACGGGGATGTAGTGGGGTGGGTCGAGAGCTTCAAGTTCCTCGGTGTCAACATCACTAAGGATCTATTATGGCCTACGCACACCAACCCAGCATGACAACGCCTCTTCCCCCTCAGGAGGCTGAAAAGATGTGGCATGGGCCCTCAGATGCTAAACAAATTCTAGAGCTGCACCATTGAGAGCATCTTGACTGTTTGCATCACTGCTTGTTATGGCAAGTGATTGGCTACAGAGGGTATTGCATACAGCCCAGTACATCACTGGGGCTGAGCTCCCTGCCATTCAGCACCTCTATACCAGGCGGTGTCAGAGGAAGGCCCTAAAAATGGTCAAAGACTCCAGCCACCTAAGTCATGGACTGTTCTCTCTGCTATCGCCTGGCAAGTGGTACCGATGCACAATGTCTGGAACAAACAGGACCCTGAACAGCTTCTACCCCAAAGGCTGCTAAATAGTTCAATAATTAACCAAATAGCTACCCCGACTATCTGCATTGACCCTGGTTGCACTAACATACGCTGCTGCTACTGTTTACTATCTGTCACTTTATTCATAGTTATATGTACATGCCTACCTCAATTCCTTCGTACCCCTGCACACATGGACTCGGTACTGATACCCTATAGTCTATAGTTATCGTTACTCATTGTTTATTTATTATAACTTTTATTATTAATACATTTTATTATTGTTTTACTTTCTATTATTTCTCTATTTTCTTTCTCTCTGCATTCTTTGGAAGGACAGTTATTTACGAAGCATGTAACGAATACAATATTATTTTATTTGATATAATTTTAAATGGTTCTCTTGCTTTTATGAAGTTGTGGTCTTTTGAAAAGCATCTTTGACCATGTAAAGTTGATGTAAGCTCTTATCGATAGTGAACAGAATGTGCTTCATGCAATTTAGATTTAGCTTGTTTGTCTGTGAAGGTCTTGAAAAAATGAAGTGCAAACAATATGTTTCTGTAATATAGTATACATCTTTATTGAAGGCCCTACCACATGCAGTCCACACAGGAAATATCACCAGAAAATATTGATAACTGTCCAACAAAGTACTATCGTTTTCCTGAAGCATTTGTGATAATTCTACAGGAAACATTTTGCTTTCACAAGACCTGAAAATAACAGTTTCAGGGTGCGATTAGCCAGACACACATTCTACATGACGCTAGCAAGCTAGCTGTTATACAATGGGGAAAAAAGTTGCAAGCAAATCGCACTGCCACGTCACAATTCCTGGTACTCTAGTCCTGGATCTTAGACTCACTACTCAAGCAGGTCCAGCATTTCAGCCAGGGCTGGTTGCGTTTCACATTTACCTTGTAGTGCGGATCAGGGTACCAGACCCTCCAGGATCCGGATCATACAGGGGATATAAAACATTTTCCTCATTTTGTTGTGTTACAGGCTAAATTCAAAATTGATTACATTTCGTTTTTTTTGGCACTGGCCTACACAAAATACCCCATAATGTCAAAGGGGAATTACGTTTTTCATAATTTTAATTTTAATTTTAATTAATTAATAATGAAAATCTAAAATGTCTTGAGTCAATAAGTATTCAATCCCTTTGTTATGGCAAGCCTAGATAAGTTCATTTAGCTAAGGACCATGGGACTAAACCATGTAAGTGCTTAACATATCACATAATAAGTTGCATAATAATGTACTCACTTTGTGTGCAATACTAGTGTTTAACATGATTTTTGAATGACTACCTCATCTCTGTACTTACAATTATCTGTGAAGCAGTGAATTTCAATCAAAGACCAGATAGGTTTTCCAAGGCCTTGCAAAGAAGGGCACCTATTGGTGAAGTTATTAATTACACTTTGGATGGTTTATCAATACACCCAGTCACTACAGATACAGGCTTCCTTCCTAACTCAATTGCCGAAGAGGATGGAAACCGTCCCCTCGATGAGCAAAGATATAGAAGAAATTATGAAAAATTAACCTAATAAATAAATCTCAGGCAAACCATCTCATTCATGGAATTTGAAGGAAAGTACCTGGATTTAAATGGAGTTGTTGTAACCTTTATTCATCTATGGGCTAGGATCTCTCTGCTTCACTGCAATGTCAGACATTACCACGTGGTAGGAGTTTACGTACTGACTGCATTAAGAGAGACTGTTAAATCACCCACTTTGCCTACAATATGTATTGCACAATGAATCACACACACACACACACACACACACACACACACACACACACACACACACACACACACACACACACACACACACACACACACACACACACTCAGGTGAATCTCTACTTCATACTACTCTGGACCCCTCCAATGTCCTATAGTCAGGGTTCAGAGGTCAAGTCTCAGATTGTGCTGCTGCTGCTGCTGCTGCTGATGATGATGATGATGATGATGATGATGATGATTATGGAGGTTTTGATGTATGTTTTCTGTAACTAACTTAGTATACTTTATCTTTCTAATGAATTCTAACATTCCCTCATTTTTCAGATTAATGTTGGGTCTCTGTAGTCATTTCCTGGAAAAAGTTATTTCTCCACAATTATACTTTTGGAACGAACAATGTCTCATTTGGGATTTTAAGCCATTTACATAGATGATTCCAGTAATGCCATGCAAATATAATTTAATTCAAAGTTAATTCGGCTGCATTACTTTTTAATAAAGAAATGATACATTATAATCTCCTCTGCAATTTAATCTATTTCTGCTCTTTCCTGCACTGCAATGTGTCCACTCATTGTCTTTCTAATAATTGGTAGAGAGGGAGAGAGAGGTAAAAATGTAATCTTATATTTAAATCTGTTATCTCAAAGCTGGGTTTAGATTCAGATGGAAAAAAAGAGTGGAATAAATTGATTTTATAGTTAGTCTCACGTGGATGTGGAGTGGCCTCTCAAGCCGTTTAGCCTCCAGTATTTTCTATCCTTTCATTTAGGTAGAGATTTTGCCTTTGATATTGTATTGATTTCCTCTACTACTGCTTACGTACTTCTTTCGAGCTTAGTTTGCCAGGTAAAACATGAGCTCTTTCAAGTGCAGTAGGCAGTATATGAACTCAAGAGGACTAGAACACTTGAGTACATTCTGAGGAACGGTTGTATGTATGGCTAATGTTCAAATTCAAACATCTCCTTGGACTGTGAATGTAGTACATTTGTAACTAACAATGACATTCAGTTCTACTGTATGTAATAAAGTATTTAGTGCATTACCTACTGTACATTCGGAGGCACTGGTCTATGTATGGAAATGCATTGAAATTCTAACATCAAAGGCTATGAGTGTTCTGTGTAAGTAAAGATGAGTTCACTTAGTGGGGGCTGTACAGTGAAGCGTTACAGTGGTCTAGTCATTTATCCACTCAGACCAGGGTGGCGATGGGCTGTGTTTCGTACTAATGCCAACTTGGCCGCAGCCCCTTTCATTGGCCCGATTGCATGCTAAGCTGCTAATTAGACAATAGTCTGGGCTGTTGTTACCGTCAGAAGGGCTGACAGCTCCCTAACCAGCCTTTTTACAGGTGCTGCATAGGAACCAGACAGAGCACTTAGTTACTATGAGGGTTCTAACCAAGCTATTCATTTCACTTAAACCAGGTTATGCATTGAACTTTTGCCATGTTGTTTATTGGTGTAACCAGGCGTTCTACAAAACGGTATATTGGCTGTAACCAGGCTGCATTGGGTTTTCATAAGTCTGAAGACTTGAAGAAGTCCCTCAATTCAGGAAGTGACTTGAATTTAAAATAAAAACGGAACAACTTTTGAGATAGATAGCTTCTCCTTTTCATTTTATTGAGAAGTTATTGGAAATGGATGCCTTTTTTTTACTTATTGACTTGGAATTTCAGTTAAATTCCTGAATTGATGTACTTCAATTCGAATTGACCCAATCCTGGTGTGAGATTTGTATGCTTTTTGTATACTGGGTTTTAATAACAACGATACTATTTAACCAGGCTGTCTACTGCTGTAACCAGGCCGTGCACTTGAAGAAGCCACATCTGAACACTTCTAATCATAACCACTACAGCTGCTCTCCTATGACCTGCAGAATAGACAATAACGCTCCTTTGTCCAACAGGAAACAATTACATTTCAACAAATCATCTTAAGAGGCCACTTTTATTTATGGAATTGACCATTCTTCCAAATGACTATGTAATTGCACCACCCAAAGCCATTCCTTGAACAAAGCCTAATCAAACAATAATATATATTTTAAATTGTGGTTAAAAAAAGATTGGACATTAGGTGGTGTATCCGCTTAAAAACATATGCTAGTCGAAAGCAAGGACAAAAGATCAAACGTTGATAATGTTCCAAAGCTAATTTTCTCAAAGATCATAATTGATTGGTTGATTATGCTTGTTCTTCCTACCTCAGAGGAGTTTCTTTAATAGCTTTATAATGCTGCTACAGACCTAGACGTGTAAAACTCAACCAATTAGAATGGTAATGGTCTAATTAACAAAAAAAAGATATTTTCAATAAAAAAGGACGAGATAGCGAATTTGATTACTTGGATATTCATTATATTTTAAATTCTCCTGTCCAGGAACATTACTCCCTTCATTTTGATGCATATGTTATCATCACAGAAACATCACTATACATGCAGACCTGACAAAGGCTGTGTACATGACAGTAGCAAAGTCTTTCTTCTTCTCTAGAACATGTTCTTTCCTTTGGTTTAAAGGAATGAATAAATGCATAATGGCCACACAAAAGATGGAGATCTGTTTTGTTTGAGAAGCATCATGAGGTCATTGTTAATGTTTTTCTTGTCTATTGATCATTTAGAAAAATAAAATATTCAGAATATAATCACATTGATAGTACTGTATGTTTAAACTGCATATTTAAATGCATACTTGTAGTACAGTAAATTTAGTACATCAATAATTTGCAGCCATAGTTTTAGACAGACTAGGAGCCCCGCTTAGTGGCTGTTTCCTTTCTCTCTCTCTCTCTCTCTCGCTCTCTCTCTCTCTCTCTCTCTCTCTCTCTCTCTCTCTCTCTCTCTCTCTCTCTCTCTCTCTCTCTCTCTCTCTCTCTCTCTCTCTCTCACTCTCCTATTGCCTCAGGTCAGGTTAGCAGCTCCACTTAAGGCTCACACCACTGTGACTGATCACCATACGGCTGTGTGTATGTGTGTGTTTGCTGTTTATGTGTGTGTGTGTGTATATGCACCTTTCTGAGCTTGTGTGTCTGTGTGTATGTCTGGTGTGTGGTGTGTTGCAATGCCACTACCTGATATCATCGTTGCTCCTGGCTAAAGTGTGCCTGTATCAAGATGAAAACAAATCCAAAAGTGAGCGGAGGGGACATCAGGCAGTCCAAGCGCCCCAGCGGCAGGCTGGCCATATGGCAACCTGAGGGAAAGCAGGTTTTATGTTTACCTGGTTTACTCAGGGTCATGTCAGATTAATTTCTGCTGAGCAGCAACATGGCTCCAGTGCCGAAACACGTTCTTAGCCTCACCTCTTTTAATCTCTAAAACCTCCACTCTCTGTCCCTGTCTCCTCCCTCTCATTCTGCTCAGCCCTTTTGGCTACAAGGTCTGCCCTGTGTGTGTGTGTGTGTGTGTGTGTGTGTGTGTATGCTATTGTTGGCGTGGGGATAACCAGGGTCTCCCTCGCGTGCAGTAACAGGTGTTTACATGTGCCCGCTGGCACCATGCCACTGCTCTACAGCCAGCCGCCATCTTGGCAGCCTGTTCCCAATGAACCCGCCACCCCCCTAATCTCAGCTCTCAGCACTACTAATCGATTTACACACCACTCAAGAGTGAGGTTAGACGCAACACACACTTCATATACCTGTCCGTCTGCCTGCCTGCCTGCCTGCCTGCCTGCCTGCCTGCCTGCCTGCCTGCCTGCCTGCCTGCCTGCCTGCCTGCCTGCCTGCCTGCCTGCCTGCCTGCCTGCCTGCCTGTCTTTCTGTCTGTCTCTCCGTCATTCAAATGAAACTGCCCTCTACATTTACCCCTTTATTTACCTCTCTAGTAAATAGCCTGCGTGTGTTTATATTCAAGCCGAGGGAGTACAGTAGCTGCAGACAGACTTTGAAGGTTCTGGTGGGTGGGGGTGGGGGGGTTACAGCAGTGGCTGCCATGTGTGGAGCAGAGATACAGTCAAAGGGCCAGCTTGTGTTCAATCTCTCCCCACACTTCCTGAGAGGCAGGGGGATGTGTGGAGGGCGAGGAGCTGTGTCCCCAGTAACATCAGAACCGTCAGGCCCCCCCACTTCCCCCCACCCGCTCTTTTTCCATTTCAGATGCAAAGCCGGGGTGAAGCGGGCCATGCATATAGTCACAGCAGCAATCTCATCTATGTCCAATCTGTCATGCTCCTGCCTTTCATTATTCTTATGCAGCTGGATAGCGTAGAGTCATATTTTATAGACAGTGGAGGCATGCGGCGACGCAAGGCCTGGCCATGCTCCGGCCAGGCAGAAGTGTCACTCTACTCCATGCGTATCTAGGTCAAGGCGGAAGAGAGAGAAAGAGGGGTGAGAGATGGAAAAAAGCTCCTGGCGTATCTGGGAGGCAAACGAACTGATGAAATTATTGAAATGTGGTTTGGGCTGAGGGAGGGAGGGAGGGAGGCCTGGTCAGTGTACTCTTCTCCATTTGTGATGGGCAGCCTGGGGCCTGGAGACTGTAGGGAGCACAGGGAACCCATCTTTCACACTATACAATGGCTCCCGATATGGAATCATATGCATGCATGCATGGTGCTGATGTTGAATATGTAAAAGTGAGAGCAGGGCCCAAATGAAGGAGAGGATGGATGGTTGGGGAGATGGATGGATAAATACGCCAGGGCCAGGCTATTCCTCTGTCATCTCTGTTGCCTGACTGCCTCTCTGTTCACTGCACTGGAATGATTGGGTCCTGGCCTGGAGAGAATGGCTGCAGTTTTACATATATACATACAGTATATCAACTGTGTGTGTGTGTGTGTGTGTGTGTGTGTGTGTGTGTGTGTGTGTGTGTGTGTGTGTGTGTGTGTGTGTGTGTGTGTGTGTGTGTGTGTGTGTGTGTGTGTGTGTGTGTGCGCGTGTGTGCGCGCGCGTGTGTGTGTGTGCCTGTGTGTGTGTGACACCCAGATGTCAGTGTAGCATTCGGTGTCTGTCATTGAGACAGCGGGGGTGGGGTTAAGGTGACCTGTTTTAAATATAGACAGTGTCATGACAACATGCCGAGCTCGACTTATAAAACACATTTGCATTACATTCCTTTCATGCTCTTCCCCTCCTTTTTTCCCCTCCTCAGAGACAGGGAGAGGAGACAGGTTGTTTCTCCTTCGTCTCGGGTGTTGAAATGCTGAATGTGTCATGTACTTCTTAGCTGGACACAAAATGGAGCCACATTCAAACACACGAGTGTACTATGGAGTACAGCAACAACAAACTGCCCTTTGGTTGGTGTTGTTCAGTGATAGTAAAATAGCATAAATAAACAGTACATTCGGAAAGTATTCAGACCCCTTCACTTTTCCATTCTAAAATGTATTAAATAGTTGTTTTTCTTCATCAATCTACACACAATAGCCCATAATGACAAAGCAAAAACGTTTTTTTAGAATTTTGTGCAAATGTAAAAAAAAAAAAACGGATATTACATTTACATGAGTATTCAGACCCTTTACTCAGGACTTTGTTGAAGCACCTTTGGCAGCAATTACAGCCTTGAGTCTTCTTGGGTATGACACTACAAGCTCCTGACTAGTCTCCCAGTCCCTGCTGCTGATAAAAATATTGGCCAGGTGATGATCAGTGCCTGGTTTCCTGGTTTCATCAGACCAGAGAATCTTGTTTCTCATGGTCTGAGAGTCCTTAAGGTGCCTGTTGGCAAACTCCAAGCGAGCTGTCATGTGCCTTTTACTGAGGAGTGGCTTCCGTCTGGCCACTTTACCATAAAAGCCTGATTGGTGGAGTGCTGCAGAGATGGTTGTCCTTCTGGAAGGTTCTCCCATCTCCACAGAGGAACTCTGGATCTGTGTCAGAGTGACCATCGGGTTATTGGTCACCTCCTTGATAAAGGCCCTTCTCTCCCGGGTGGCCAGCTCTAGGAAGAGTCTTGGTGGTTCCAAACTTCTTCCATTTAAGAATGATGGAGGCCACTGTGTTCTTGGGGAAATCCAATGGTGCAGATATTTTTTGATACCCTTGCACAGATCTGTGCCTCAATTGTCTCTGAGCTCTACGGACAATTCCTTCGACCTCACGGCTTGGTTTTTGCTCTGACATGCACTGTTGACTGTGGGACCTTATATAGACAGGTGTGTGCCTTTCCAAACCATGTCCAATCAATTGAATTTACCACAGGTGGACTCCAATCAAGTTGTAAATACATCTCAAGGATGATCAATGGAAACAGGATGCACCTGAGCTCAATTTTGAGTTTCATAGCAAAGGTCTGAATACTTATGTAAATAATATTATTTGCTAGAATTTGTAAAAATATCTTTCTTTGCTTTGTAATTTTGGGGTATTCTGTGTAGATTGATGGGGAAAAAAATATTTAATATATTTTAGAATAAGGCTGTAATATAACAAAATGTGGAAAAAGTGAAGGGGTCTCAATACTTTACAAATGCACTGTATGGCCATGGGAGAAAGAGAATGTATGCCCTGTTTTTCTAAATCTGAGAAGCTCAACTGCACAGGTCACAGCAGGCTCACACTACCACTGAATGGAAGTTAAATGTTGCATTTGATGACTTGCATACAATGATGTTAACTGTTAGTTTGGTTATTCAAATACTGTATTTCTAGTTGACAATAATGTCCATTCCTCTTCAGACATTGCAAGTATATATTTTTTCCCCTGACATGAATTAATTCTTCAGTAGTCTGTGAATTGCTGCTCCTTTATCCATATACAGGAAGTAGAGTACTTGTTCATGTTTCTTTTCACACTCAAGTGCCTCTAACATTGACAGTTTTTCATTGGCATTTGAGAGTACACACTTAAGATTTATTCTCGATATTTGAGTTGAGAAACAAACTCATTTTCTGTGTTATATAAGGAATGTTTTCATCCTCTACAGAGGATGTCATGACATGTCATCTCTAAAGACCCTACAGAGGATGTCATGACATGTAATCTCTAAAGACCCTACAGAGGATGTCATGACTGGTCATCTCTATAGACCCAACAGAGGATGTCATGACATGTAATCTATAAAGACCCTACAGAGGATGTCATGACATGTCATCTATAAAGACCCAACAGAGGATATCATAGGTCATCTCTACAGACCCTACAGAGGATGTCATGACTGGTCATCTCTAAAGACCCTACTGAGGATGTCATGACATGTCATCTCTACAGACCCAACAGAGGATGTCATGACTGGTCATCTCTACAGACCAAACAGAGGATGCCATGACTGGTCATCTCTACAGACCCTACAGAACCAACAGAGGATGACATGACATGTCATCTCTACAGACCCAACAGAGGATATCATAGGTAATCTCTACAGACCCAACAGAGGATAGCATAGGTCATCTCTACAGACCCAACAGAGGATATCATAGGTCATCTCTACAGACCCAACAGAGGATATCATAGGTCATCTCTACAGACCCAACAGAGGATATCATAGGTCATCTCTACAGATCCAACAGAGGATGTCATGACTGGTCATCTCTACAGACCCAATGCAGGCTAGTGTGAATTATTGATGGGGTGAGACCCGACTCTGACACGGCTTGTATTAGAGCAGCCTCTCTCGCTTTCGGTGTTTGGTTAATTTCTGAACATTTTAGTTGATTATTTTTGTCTTCTGTGTGGTGGATATGAAACAGGCAAGCTGTTCTGTGTCCACAGGTAGAGCGAGAGATGCTACTTTACCCACATTTGTTCTGGCTCTGGCCCAACACATCAGTTTCTGTGACCAATCAGAATGGTTAGAATGTGTTTGCGTTATAGAAATCGTCTGAGAGGTACTCAGACTCATTGCGGAGAAGAAACTAATGTCCGTGGGCGTGACGTAGCATTTGGCCGGAGCAAGGAGTTTGGGTAGCCAGGCAAGTCGTATCCTACTCTTCACTTCAATTCTCAGTCCAACAGCCTATGCACTCTTCCTCTCCCTTCTCTTCCTGTCCCTCTACCCTTGCACCTCTAATTGGGAGACTCTGATAAACATCCACAGCCACCATTTACATGTTTTACCTCGTTCAACTTTCTCCCTCCTCCCCTTTACCGTCCTTCCTCCCCTCACCCTTATACATCCCAAACTTCTCCCCCTTCTCACCCCACCCTCCAGCCACACCCCCCTCCTCTCCATTCGGCCTGGCTGTCATCAATCTTGCTAAAATGACAGCAGACAGATGTTAGCCTTTGCAAAGATCAAATCCACTGCTCCAGGGCTGCAGAGCACCCGGCCTGGTGCACACACACACACACACGCACGCACGCACGCACGCACACACACACACACACACACACAAACAAACAGACAGTCACGGCCACAGAGAGGCCACATACGCAGGCCATCACCACAGCAGGACCAGAGGGGTGATCACTGATTCCCTGTCTTCCTACCTTACCAACTGTTCTAGCCTTTTTATCTCTTTCTAATTCCTTCCTTTACTGCCTCCCACCCTTTATCATCTCTCTCTCTCTCTCTCTCTCTCTCTCTCTCTCTCTCTCTCTCTCTCTCTCTCTCTCTCTCTCTCTCTCTCTCGCTCTCTCTCTCGCTCTCTCTCTCTCGCTCTCTCTCTCTCTCTCTCTCTCTCTCTCTCTCTCTCTCTCTCTCCCTCTCTCTCTCCATCTCTCTCTCCATCTAATCCATGCTGCCACCATGACACATACTGCCGGTCCCCAAATCTATTCTGACAACCAGGGAGGCCGCGGGGGCAGGGTGACAGGGTGAAAGGACAGTCAACACACACATACACAAACACACACACATTTCAGCTCTCATCTGAACTTTGTGCTGGAGAGCACTATTGATTTATCTGAGTGTGTCTGTATGTGTCTGTGTCTCTGCTCTGCAGTGTTCTGGTCACTATTTCTGGACCCATCAGATCATCTGTGTGCATAGTATGCCAGAGTTTTTGTACTGTCACAGAGCTCTTGTCTCAAAGCTAATTTGAGTATAGGATGATTCAATCAGCCAGGGTAAGCTGGTCTGTCCACGCACACAAACTGTATGTTAATTATAGAAAATTATAGACAAAACTTGAGGACTATGAGGACAATGTCCTTAGATTACCTGAATAATATAATATTGTGTTTTCTGATATAACTACTGACAGTTACAGTAACTGATTCTGATGTTACAAAAAACTATGTTACAAAAAGACGTAGAGAGATGGAGGGATACAGGAGAGTGATATAAGGGCACACAGAGAGAGTAGGTGAGAATGAGAGAGAGAGAGAGAGAGAGAGAGAGAGATGTAAAGAGAAAGAGAGATACTCAACCTAACCGGAGCCAGCCTAATAGACAGATGATTGGTTCACTCCTTTCTCTGTGTGCTCTCTAGACTCCTTCCGCTGTGTAAAAAAATTAATGATGTCCTGAGATATCTGCTTTTATATCCTTTAACGACCATTAGCCACCACCGATATCCTGATATGACAGTCGTCACAGAACTTATTGGAGAAGATTGACAGTCATCAAGTATAAGACCTTTTCAAAGCAAATTATCAAGAACCATCATACTAAAATACAGTATCCATCTATTTTACAAAAGATGAAATACTGTATGTATTATATGAATTTCCAAATGTAACTCATATCTTCAAATAAAAAAGGAAATAGTTATAATTTAAAGCATTTCAAAAGTGAAGCTCAAAATGAACAATACACCGACACTACCTTTGATCTACAGTATATGAGAGTTGGGGGCGGCAGGTGGCCTAGCATTGGGCCAGTAACCGAAAGGTTGCTGGTACGAATCCCTGAGCGACTAGGTGAAAAATCTGTCTGTGGCCTTGAGCAAAGCACTTAATCCTAATTGCGGCTGTAAATCGCTTTGCATAAGTGTGTCTCTGCTAAATGGCAAAAATGATATCGTGAGCAGAACTATCAGATAATCATTTTTTTCATGTGTATTTCTCATTGTCAATAAAAAAGTGTTCTGAAATGATCAGATTCTCTGTGCTATAATGACCTAGAGTAGGCCTAGATAAACAACTCATGCAATACCATTTACATGTTCAGAAACTAAATATTAGTCTACAATGGGATTACGTTCTCATATACTGTGCATTACAGGTTGTTAATAACTTGAGTTCCCACTCGCTCACACACACACACACACACACACACACACACACACACACACACACACACACACACACACACACACACACACACACACACACACACACACACACACACACACACACACACACACACACACACACACACACACACAGAGTCCCAGCCTTGCAGTCGGTGTCGGTGTTATCATGTTCCAACAGGAGCAGAGAGCATGCACCATGGGAATGCAACTCTCCAGCACTGTGTGTGTGTGCTTGCGTGCATGTACGTGTGTGTACATGTGTGTGTGTGTGTGCATCAATAGTACAGTAGTGAGGCTGTGTAGAGGCTTTGACTGGCAGGCTCAGGGTGTGTGAGGTTAGAGCTGTGAGAGTCAGTGCAGTTGTGTCTCCACTCCAGAGGGAACCGGGGGAGGAGGGGATGGAACACACACACAAACACACACACACACACATTCCGGACACCACAACTATTTCCCCCATTACATCCACATTGATCTGTCTTTGTCACTGTCCTGTGTGTGTACAAGGGATATAAGTGAATGTGTATGTGAGGATCAAGAAGAGGGTGACTGTTTAAACTATCTCATGTATAGAAGATGGTGACTGTTTAAACTATCTCATGTATAGAAGATGGTGACTGTTTAAACTATCTCATGTATAGAAGATGGTGAATGTTTAAACTATCTCCTGTATAGAAGATGGTGAATGTTTAAACTATCTCCTGTATAGAAGATGGTGAATGTTTAAACTATCTCCTGTATAGAAGATGGTGAATGTTTAAACTATCTCCTGTATAGAAGATGGTGAATGTTTAAACTATCTAATGTATAGAAGATGGTGAATGTTTAAACTACCTCCTGTATAGAAGATGGTGAATGTTTAAACTATCTCTGTATAGAAGATGGTGAATGTTTAAACTACTCCTGTATAGAAGATGGTGAATGTTTAAACTATTTCCTGTATAGAAGATGGTGAATGTTTAAACTATCTCCTGTATAGAAGATGGTGAATGTTTAAACTATCTCCTGTATAGAAGATGGTGAATGTTTAAACTATCTAATGTATAGAAGATGGTGAATGTTTAAACTACCTCCTGTATAGAAGATGGTGAATGTTTAAACTATCTCCTGTATAGAAGATGGTGAATGTTTAAACTATCTCCTGTATAGAAGATGGTGACTGTTTAAACTATCTACTGTATAGAAGAGGGTGACTGTTTCAATTACCTCCTGTATAGAAGAGGGTGACTGTATAAACTATCTCCTGTATAGAAGAGGGTGACTGTATAAACTATCTCCTGTATATAGTATAAGAGGGTGACTGTTTAAACTATCTCCTGTATAGAAGAGGGTGACTGTATAAACTATCTCCTGTATACAGTATAAGAGGGTGACTGTTTAAACTATCTCCTGTATATTCTTCATTTACAGAAACTGGGCAGGAAGGCATAGCCTAATGTCTCACACATACACAGGCACACACAAGGATGTATGCACACGCTTGCACATATTCACCATGTACACACAGAAGATATCACGTAAATATACCCTGTAAACACAACTTCTAATAGTCCAAAGGAAAACAGGTCTTTTCAACCATATGACCTTCTTATGTACAGTATGCGTTTGTATGTAGACACTTATGTGTGTGCAGTGTCTTCCTTGTGTTGTTAGAGCGTCTTTGGTGAGGATATATTGACCGCTCTTATGTCCTTATGACTAGGGCATAGGGAAGGTGAGACGAATGTGGAGTGCAGGAGAGGAGAACACTGTCACATGGGACTCTGTATTGATTGAGCTCTGACATTGATTAAGCGTCCCTTGATTCACAATGCCATCCCACTCCATATGTGTGCATTAAGTGTGTGTGTGTGTGTGTGAGCCTGTGTGGCTGTGAGCATAGATTGCATGGAACCCAGTCCCTAACATTACTACTACAGTCTGTCTGTCCAGCCATAGTGGGATATACAAGGGTCTCCCCCTTCACTCCTCACCTTCTTTGTTTCTATTCATCATTAATCCCACTGCCTTTCTCTCTCCCTCTCTCCCTCTCTCACCCTCTCTCACCCTCTCTCTCCCTAACTTCTTCCGTCCCCCTCTCTCCCTCTCTCTCCTTCTCTTCTTCCATCCCCCTCTCTCCCCCTCTGTCTCTCTCTCTCTCTCCCCCTCTCTCTCTCTCTCTCTCTCTCTCCCTCTCTTCTTCCACCCCCCCTCTCTATCTTCCTCTCATCTTACATCCCTCTCTCTCTCTCTCTCTCTCTCTCTCTCTCTCTCTCTCTCTCTCTCTCTCTCTCTCTCCCTCTCTTCTTCCGTCCCCCTCTCTCTCTCTCTCTCTCTCTCTCTCTCTCTCTCTCTCTCTCTCTCTCTCTCTCTCTCTCTCTCTCTCTCTCTCTCTCTCCCTCTCTTCTTCCGTCCCCCTCTCTCTCTCTCTCTCTCTCTCTCCCTCTCTTCTTCCGTCCCCCTCTCTTTCCCTCTCCCTCTCTCTCCCTCTCCTCTTCCGTCCCCCTCTCTCTCCCTCTCTCTCCCTCTCTTCTTTAGTCCCCCTCTCCCCCCCTCTCTCCCTCTCCCGCTCCCTGTTCTCTTTCTGTTCTTGTGAACAAGGGCTTGTCATCGGCGGCCCTGTAACTCTCTCCACCATTGAGCCCCTGACACCCCTACACTCTGATAATTACCCCCCTCCACCCCTCCCTCCATCGCACCACCCCTCCACCACCTCCCTCCTGCTCTCTTTACTCTCTCCCTCTTTCTTTCTGTACCCTTTATTTCTTTATCTCTTTTCCTTTTCACCCCACCATCTCTCATCCAGACTCTCTGTCCCTAGCTGTCACAGGCCCTGAGTGAGCTAGGGACAATCCATGAGGGTCAGGGGTAAGGGTGGATGGGGGTGGTCTGTGTGTGTGTCGGTGTTTGTGTTTGTGAGTATGTGTGTACATCTAGGCCGTAAGCTGGGGGGATGGTTGAGGGGCCAAGTTCAAGGGCACATGCTGGAACCTAGACACATAAACAAGGAGAATGGTATGTGGGTCTGTAAAGACAGAGAGGTTAGCCGGAGGGCAGACTGTGAACAGCCCCCATTACCTGCTCTTTTGTTTACATAGATCCTGAACCTACTGAAAACACTCCACATGGTATGGAGTGTAGCTGAACACTCCCAGAGGTATGTCGTGTGTGTGTGTGTGTGTGCGTTTGCGTGTGCGTGTGTGAGTGTGTCTGTGTCTGTGTTGGCTGGGAATGGATGGGTGGAGGGGCAGACAATTTGCAGGTCCATCCCAAAGACACCTAAGTATTTTAAGATCACAATGACACACACACACACACACACACACAACGTTTACATTCTGGCCTGCCATGCTCTGGTCTTTAATTGGATTTGAAAGAGATACTCTTTAACAAAAGACAGTTTAGAGGAAGTAAACAAATATCCTTTTCTTCTTCTGTTCTTTTCTTCTTCTTGTGAGTATTGGATCCGGGCCGGTCGGTCGGGAAGACAAGAAAAGTCCCCCCTCCTCTTCTTCCCTCTCTCCTCTTCCGTCTCGTTCTATCAGATGCCCAGCGCATTGTGTGTATTGATTGGAGGGCTGTGCGTCTACGCAGTGGAAAATGATGGTGTGGTGAAAGCTTAGTAGAGGAGGGGCGGAGAGAGAGATGCCCTAGAGTACATGAAGATGTCAAAACCGAAGGCGCCCCACGGACACACACACACACACACGCAGGCATGCGCGCATGCACACAGTCACAGACACACACACATTCACTTACAGAAATGCATGCACGCAGAAACACACACTCACACACCCCTCCCCATTAACCCTTTCAAATCCAGTCAGGCCTAACAGACTGGTTGGCTGTAGCAGCATGTCATTATCAGCTTCTGAGTCTAACTCATAACTTGTTTCAGCCTCCCCTCACCTCTTCCACTCTCTGCCCTCTAACCCAGATTCAAGAAGGGGGCTCTACCCTATCTCCCACAGTTACAATGCCAGTGAGGTGTGTGTGTGTGTGTGTGTGTGTGTGTGTGTGTGTGTGTGTGTGTGTGTGTGTGTGTGTGTGTGTGTGTGTGTGTGTGTGTGTGTGTGTGTGTGTGTGTGTGTGTGTGTGTGTGTGTGTGTGTGTGTGTGTGTGTGTGTGTGTGTGTGTGTGTGTGTGTGTGTGTGAATGTGTG
Source organism: Thymallus thymallus (assembly GCA_023634145.1). Lineage (NCBI taxonomy): Eukaryota > Metazoa > Chordata > Actinopteri > Salmoniformes > Salmonidae > Thymallus > Thymallus thymallus. The sequence continues at coordinate 18,565,171 of CM042389.1, read as the reverse complement.
TGTCTGGCTGTCTGTGTGGGAGAGAGAGTGCAGGCACACCTCAACACATTTGCGTGTTTGTGTGTTATCTATTTTAATAAATTGTGCTGGTTTATAAACCTGGTGATGTGGTGTGGCCGGTGGTGCTAATTTACAGCCAGTCTAGTGTGTCCCCGGCTTGATGACACCATCTGAAGCATGTTGTCTAGACGACATTGAACCCTCCGTCCGCCCGGGGTAATTGTTTTATGCAAATGGGGAAATCCAAGGGTGACACGTCGGAGCCCAGCCTCAGCCCAGCCTGTCTCTCCGTGTCAGTTGATTGAGGTGTGCTGTGACTTCTGCCAGCCAGGCAGCAGTCTACATTATTATCGTTGTTATTATTTCAACAAGCTCTCACATTCTCACTGCAGAATTCAACGTTTTACAACGTTTCTCTAAACGTCAAATTGCAAAGTTGTTCCAAAACGTCAAATGTTGAAGTTGCAAAAACGAGTGCCTATAACTGGGATGAATTATGTGGTGCACAACAAAAAGTTTCTGCTGGCACTGAAATCACACGTGTGTGTGCACATGTGTTAGTGTATATAGTCCAGACATGATGCTATCCTTTCAGGATATATCCACCTCCAAATTGTCTGACGTAAACTTCCTTGATTGACATATTTAGTATAGTTGTCTTTGGCTAATGTGCTCACCTAAGCATTGACGCATACACCTGTCAGATGTGTGTGTGTGTGTGTGTGTGTGTGTGTGTGTGTGTGTGTGTATATCTTTGTATTTGTGTGTTAATGCAGTATCCATCCACCTTCCACCTGTTCTTACTCAGGGAAACCTGTCAAAGTTGTCTACTTAAACCCAGCGTCTCTGCCGTCTCCTCCATTTCACTCATCTTCAGACTCTTCTATCTGGTAACTAATTTACTGTATCCTTCAGCTTTTTACTGATTCTTTTTTCCCACCAAGCTCTTCAGTCTATGAATTGAAGAAAGAGAAAGACTCCCAATTACCGGGTTACAAGGCTCAGAGCAATTAAGGAAATGTACAGTTCAGACGATGTTCAGGGTTTCAACAAGGCCCGTCAGACACACACAGAGAGCCTCATAAAACTATGACTCATATTTTGCGCCCAGTAATGTCACAGTGAATGGCCATGTCTGAGAAAAGACAGCGGTGAGTGGTGGGCGCTGCCCAGTCAAATAATTTACACTCTGCTCTCACGGTAAATGCTGTTAGTTGCATTAAGTTGATTGTTTAACCCTTTGTGTAAAGAGAGGGATGTGTTGTTGAGGACAGGTGTGAGGAATATACTTGATATATACTTAAGGTGACATATTTGGTTTACAACTGATGTGCACAAGCAAATTCCAGTGTCTTCCAATGGGTAATCTTACACATTTTTTGGCTAAGCAGTACCTCAGGGTGTCCCTGGACAGTGGCGAGAGGCAAAGAGGTAGAAAAGAGAGAAGAGAAAGAGGAGGAGAGATAGATCAGCTGAGCTTTCAGCCGCCTTTAGGAAGATGTCTGTTAGAGCCGTTGATCTCCAAAGGACAAGGACTGTCTGTCTACACATCCACCACATAGAGAGAGAGACAGAGAGAGAGAGAGAGAGAGAGAGAGAGAGAGAGAGAGAGAGAGAGAGAGAGAGAGAGGGGGGAGTAGGTTCCAATATGATCACCCCAATAACTACTGTGGGATATGTGTCAACTGCAACCTTGGAAAAAATCCTCTGCATTATCATTAACAGCAAACTGGTACATTTCCTCAGTGAAAACAATGTACTGAGCAAATGACAAATTGGCTTTTTTCAAAATTACAGTACGACAGACCACTTATTCATCCTGCACACCCTAATTGACAAAGAAACAAACCAAAACAAAGGCAAAGTCTTCTCATGAGTTGTGGATTTCAAAAAAGCTTTTGACTCAATTGGCATGAGGATCTGCTATACAAATTGATGGCAAGTGGTGTTGGGGTAAAAACATACAACATTATAAAATCTATGTACACAAACAACAAGTGTGCGGTTCAAATCCACAGAGCCGTGGGGTGAGACAGGGATGCAACTTAAGCCCCACCATCTTCAACATATATGTCATCAATGAATTGGCGAGGGCACTAGAACAGTCTGCAGCACCCGGGTCACCCTACTAGAATCTGAATGTCTACTGTTTGCTGATGATCTGGTGCTTGACAGTAAATCTCAGTAAGACAAAAATAATGTGTTCCAAAAAAGGTCCAGTTGCTAGAACCACAAATACAAATTCCATTAAGACACCATTGTCCTAGAGCACACAAAAATGATCATACCTTGGCCTAAACATCAGCGCCACATGCAACTTACACAAAGCTGTGAACGATCTGAGAGACAAGGCAAGAAGGGCCTTCTATGCCATCAAAAGGAATGGAATTCTGCTCAAATATCCTCTGTGTACAACGTAAAACACCATATAATGCATGCAGAACAGAATTAGGCCGATACCTGCTAATTATCAAAATTCTGAGAAGAGATGTTAAATTCTACAACCACCTAAAAAGAAAGCGATTCCTAAACCATACATAACAAAGTAATCACTAACAGAGAGATAAACCTGGAGAAGAGTCCCCTAAGCAAGCTGGTCCTGGGGCTCTGTTCACAAACACAAACAGACCCCACAGAGCCCCAGGACAGCAACACATTTAGACCCAACCAAATTGTGAGAAAAGAAAAAGATAATTACTTGACACATTGGAAAAAATCAACAAAAAAACGGAGCAAACTAGAATGCTATTTGGCCCTAAACAGAATACCTGACCACTGCGACTGACCCAAATTTAAGGAAAGCTTAGACTATGTACAGACTCAGTGAGCATAGCCTTGCTATTGAGAAAGACATCCGTAGGCAGACCTGGCTCTCAAGAGAAGACAGGCTATGTGCACAATGCCTGCAAATGAGGTGGAAACTGAGCTGCACTTCCTAACCTCCTGCCAAATGTATGACCATAGATACACATATTTCCCTCAGATTACACAGACCCACAAAGATTTGAAAAAAAAAAAACAACTCCCATATATCTATTGGGTGAAATTCCACAGTGTGCCATCACAGCCATAATATTTGTGACCTGTTGCCACAAGAAAAGGTCAACCAGTGAAGAACAAACATATATTTATGTTTATTTATTTTCCCTTTTGTACTTTAACTATTTGCACATCGTTACAACACTGTATCTAGACATAATATGACATTTGAAATGTCTTTATTCTTTTGGACCATTTGTGAGAGTATTGTTGACTGTTAACTTTTTTGTTATTGTTTTTTTCACATTTGTTTATTATCTATTTCACTTGCTTTGACAATGTAAACATATGTTTCCCATGCCAATAAAGCCCTTCAATTGAAAAATTGAATTGAGAGATGCCAAGAGTTGTCCATCAAAAAGAGTCCCCTCAGCCAGCTGTTTCTGAGTCTTAGTTCTCTAACCCCCACCAACCCAATAACGATGCAATCGCCACCACATTACACACTGCCCTATCCCATCTGGACAAGAGGCATACCTACAGAATGTAAGAATGTTGTTCATTGACTAGAGCTCTGCATTCAACGCCATAGTACCCTCCAAGCTCATCATCAAGCTCGAGGCCCTTGATCTGAACCCCGCCCTGTGCAACTGGGTCCTGGGCTTCCTGATGGCTCGCCCCCAGGTGGTGAAGGTAGGAAACAACACCTCCTCTTTCCTGATCCTCCCCACATGGGTGTGTGCTCAGCCCCCTCCTGTACTCCCTGTTCACCCATGACTGCGTAGTCAAGCACGCCTCCAACTCATTCATCAAGTTTGCAGACGACACAACAGTAGTAGGCTTGATTACCAACAACGATGAGACACCCTACAGGGAGGAGGTGAGGGCTCTGGGAGTGTGGTGCCAGGAAAATAACCTCTCACTCAACGTCAATAAAACTAAGGAGCTGATTGTGGACTTCAGGAAACAGCAGAGGGAGCATCCCCCTATCCACATTGATGGCACTGCAGTGGAGAAGGTAGAATGCTTCAAGTTCCTCGGTGTACACATCACTGACGAACTGAAATGGTCCACCTACACAGACAGTGTGGTGAAGACCTCAGGAGGCTAAAGAAATTTGGCTTAGCACCTAAAATCCTCACAAATTTACACAGATGAACAATTGAGAGCATCTTGTCGGGCTGTATCACCGCCTGATACGGCAACTGCACCGCCCATAACCGCAAAGCTCCCCAGAGGGTGGTGCGGTCTGTCCAACTTCCCGCCCTGCTCTTGCACATCTCATGTGTATAAACTGTACGCTATACTATTCCTCAGTATCTTAGTCACTTCAATCGTGTTTACATACTGTATCACCAATCTCTTCTGTATATACTGTACACTATACTATGCCACGGTATCTTAGTACAATGCTGCCCTGACATATGTATATATTCTCAATCCATTTCTTACTTAGATTTATGTGTATTTGGGTATATGTTGTGAAACTGTTAGATATTACTGCACAGTCGGAGCTAGAAGCACAAGCAATTCGCTACATCCGCATTAACATCTGCTAACCAAATTAAATTAAATTTGAGTTAGGTTTGCTTTGGCATTATATGCCAATAAAACCTTTTGAATTTGAAAAAATATGTATATTTGAGAGAGAGTGAGAGAGAGAGAGAGAGAGAGAGAGAGAGAGAGAGAGAGAGAGAGAAAGAGAAAGACAGAGAGGTCCCAGCGACGGACAAACTGTACTAAACTAACCCTCAACAAGAAAATCACTCATCCTTTGGCCATTTAAAGATAGGAGAGATATAAACACTCATCCTTGGGCCATTTAGAGATAGGATAGATATCAACACTCATCCTTGGGCCATTTAAAGGTAGGAGAGATATAAACACTCATCCTTGGGCCATTTAGAGATAGGAGAGATATAAACACTCATCCTTGGGCCATTTAAAGATAGGAGAGATATAAACACTCATCCTTTGGCCATTTAAAGATAGGAGAGATATAAACACTCATCCTTGGGCCATTTAAAGATAGGAGAGATATAAACACTCATCCTTGGGCCATTTAAAGATAGGAGAGATATAAACACTCATCCTTGGGCCATTTAAAGATAGGAGAGATATAAACACTCATTCTTGGGCCATTTAGAGATAGCTCAGATGACACATCACTCTGAATGCCTTACCTTTCTTCCTAAAACTCACCCTCAAGGAGGAAAGTAGTGACAGACACACAAAACACACACACGCTCTCTCCTGCTGCCCACCTCCACCTCGCCATTCGGCCACTATTTGAGAGGCGATGTCCCAGAATTCCTCAGGGCCCCTCATTAAGCCTTAGCTCCCTCTCTCAGTGGGCTGATGTGTAAACTTTGGAGAGGTCACCTCTTTACCTTTCCTCTCCTCCCTCCCCTCCTCAATGCCTCCTTCCTCTCTTCCTCTGGTCTTGTCAGTGTGGAGTGTAAGCAAGTAGAAAGGTTAGTGCTGTTTTCACCCGACGCCATCTACTCCCATTAGGGACAAAGGACAGTGTGCTACCAGCCCTGGCTATGCTGGAGATCTGCTAAAGAGCTAGAAGGAAAGAGTTGTGGTGCTGAGCTTTTCTGTGTGCTGTGAATTTGTACTGGTTTGCTAATGCTGTGCTGGTTAGCTTTTCTGCATTGTATTAATTACCAAAGTTAGCGTATCCGCTTGAGCAGGCTTTAGCCAGTATATATGTACATTAAATTCCTGCAAACACACGCTATGGGACTGGCTAGTTATCTCTCCCCTTTCTGCCCCCTTTCATCTCTCTCTCTACTCTAATTCTCTCCTCTCCTTACCTCAGTACAACTCTCCCCTCCAGTAGTGGCTGATGTGTCTCAGATTGTCGCTTGATCCTCCCCAGCCCAGCCCAGGCCAGTACACATTCATTAGCCAGTGGCTCTCTCTCCTGGAGCTGCCTGCTGCCTGACTGTCTGCCTGTTTGCTGACTGCTTGTGGAAAAAGCCATTTAGCCTGCTGAATGTCAAGGTTAGTGTGCGCTGTCCTTGTCATCAGTCTCTGCGGCAGAAGGTCAGGGATAAGCTTTCCTCAAATGGGCAGCGTCAAACAAAGGAGAGGCTGACTTAACTCGCCCAGAGAAAGAGAACCTCTCTCCACAATCCTCTGGGCTGCACCCCTCTCTCTCTCTCTCTCTCTCTCTCTCTCTTTCTCTTTCTCCACTCAGTCTCTGACATGTTAACCCCCTCACTGACAATATTTGTGTGTCCATGTGTGTGTGTGTGTGTGTGTAGTGGGGTGGGTTGTGCCTAAGAGGAGAGGTATCACTCCCCCACAGTCATCCTCCACCTCACTAAACAATTCAAACACATTCACCCCAATTATGGTCCTTGTCCCTACTGCAGTGTCCAGTAGGCTACATTGGTCCCCAGCCCTCAACCTGAGTGGTTGTTGTCATGTAAAGGAATGACAGCTGAAGGGTAGGACCACTGGGCCACTTCTAACATCATCAACCCACCTCCATGGTACATTTCGGGGCCAGTCTTAATGCAGCGTATAATTACGGTATGGTGTCAGCCGGCCAACAGACACACACACACAGAGTTTACAGTTTATAAACTCTGTGTGTTTGTGTGTGTTTATGTTGTGTTTAGGTGTGTGTGCGTGGATGAGTGCGTGTGTTTTTCCTCTTGCTGATGAAGGATGATGAAATTAATAGGCCTAAGTGGACCCTTTGTTTATCATTTCAAGTGACAGGCAATCTCCAACTGTATTATGTTTTCAATGTAACTTATTTTCAGCTCAAATCAAAACAGTAATCAAAACCAATTCTGATGGTAGCTCATCTACAAAATCTTTATGTAACCTTTGCCCTTAGGATTTCTATTGGTTTGAATAATGGGTTTATAAGCATGGATTATCAGTACAATACAATAACTGACATTATGGAATTGTAACCCCTTATCAGTTTGACCTCACACAAGCCCTTTTTAACATAGCGGTAGCTTACAACGTAACGTATTTGACCTTATCTCAATTCTCCACATTCTTCCTGATTTAGCCCCATAACTCAGAAATGTGCAAATAAATAGCATGGCTATTAATCAAGGGTTAGGGCTCAAGACACATCATGTGAACTCAGTGAGCGGTAGTCACAAGGCTTCCCACTAAGACACAACATTGCCACAAAGTCTCCCTAGGGTTACCCTCTCAACATTGGGATTCTTTTGAAGGGCTGTAAAATAAAAAAATAAAGTAATCTTTGGATGTTCTGTTCAGTAATCTCTGGTCATGCTCGTGAACTTTGTTCACCTCGTGAACTCTAACCTTTGTCCCCTTGTCATACAGAGGCTGCCTTATGCTTTCTATGGCCTGAGGACCTGCTGATAATGTGATTAAAATAGTGGCTTTGACACAACCAGGCGCATGTCCAGCCAGGTCACCCGAGATACAAGTCATTATTAGGCGTCCATCCATGTCTGAGGACGTCAGACATTTTGTGGAGACCGGCCACTAGGGGCAACAGTGAGAGCTGTTACATTCAAGTAGGTTTCGGTTTTGCTAGGGCGTTGTGGACGGGGATGGGCGTAAGCGTCTGTCTCTGGTGCATAATGTTACATGTTAGAAAGAAGCGATAGAAAGTTGTTTTGGATTTAAAAAATGAACCCTTGCTTAACCATTCGGAGTTAATGCATAACCTTAAGATTTTGGAGTTAATGCCTAAACGTAACCATAAACACTTGACGTTTGAAAAACAGTGGGTGTAAAGAGGGGAGTGGGTGAGAGAGAGGGTGTGGGTGAGAGAGAGGGTGTGGGTGAAAAGAGGGGAGTGGGTGAGAAAGAGGGGAGTGGGTGAAAAGAGGGGAGTGGGTGAAAAGAAGGGAGTGAGTGAGAGAGAGGGGAGTGGGTGAAAAGAGGGGAGTTGGTGAAAAGAGGGGAGTGGGTGAAAAGAGGGGAGTGGGTGAAAAGAGGGGAGTGGGTGAAAAGAAGGGAGTGAGTGAAAAGAAGGGAGTGAGTGAGAGAGAGGGGAGTGGGTGAAAAGAGGGGAGTTGGTGAAAAGAGGGGAGTGGGTGAAAAGAGGGGAGTGGGTGAAAAGAGGGGAGTGGGTGAGAAAAAGGGCGTACTAGAAATAGAATCTATGGCAGATCAAAGGCTGCTTCATTCCTCTCTATCATACTGTACCACACACACACACACACACACACACACACACACGCACACACACACACACACACACACACACACACACACACACACACACACACGTTCTCTCTCTTTCACATGGCTCTGTACCTGCTCTACCTCTGCCTCCACTCATCTGCATATCCCTTGCACTGCACTATAAATTCCACCAGAAACAGGCACTTATTCCTTCATAAATCTCTTCCTTGTCACTTTCAAATTACAGAGATTTATTCACAGATGAACAAGCCAGAGCAGAGTCGAGGAAGGGAACTGGGGAGAAGGGGGGGGCTCTTCATCTTTTTATGACCAACATGGCGGGCGGTGTTGTGTGTGTATCTGCATATGCCCTTTGTGTGTGTCACACTGGTGGCAGCCCACGAACAGAAAGGGTGTGCGCCCGCCAACAAAGCCCTGACAACTCCCTATGCCACAATCTCATCTGTTCCAGTCAGCGCACTCCTCAAAAACTATTTAACTTTCATTAAACAGTATTTGATATGGGCTGAGAAAGGAAGGCATGAAGCGCCCGTACCGCTCATATGCTCTCATTCATTCTAGCTACTGCTGTTTCTCCATCCATCCTCTTTTCTCTCTCTCTCTCCATCTCCCTCTGTGCTCTCTCTCTCTCTCTCTCTCTCTCTCTCTCTCTCTCTCTCTCTCCATCTCCCTCTGTGCTCTCTCTCTCTCTCTCTCTCTCTCTCTCTCTCTCTCTCTCTCTCTCTCTCTCTCTCTCTCTCTCTCTCTCTCTCTCTCTCTCTCTCTCTCTCCATCTCCCTCTGTGCTCTCTCTCTCTCTCTCTCTCTCTCTCTCTCTCTCTCTCTCTCTCTCTCCATCTCCCTCTGTGCTCTCTCTCTCTCTCTCACTCCTTCTCTCATTCTCTATCTCTCATTCTCTCTCTCTCTTTATCTCTCTTGCTCTTTCATTCTCTCTCACACATTCTCTCTCTCTCTCTCTCTCTCTCTCTCTCTCTCTCTCTCTCTCTCTCTCACACACACTCTCTCTCTCACACACACACATTCTCTCTCTCTCTCTCTCTCTCTCTCTCTCTCTCTCTCTCTCTCTCTCTCTCTCTCTCTCTCTCTCTCTCTCTCTCTCTCTCTCTCTCTCTCTCTCTCTCTCTCTCTCTCTCTCTCTCACACACACATTCTCTCTCTCTCTCTCTCTCTCTGGCTGCCTGTCAGAAGAGTTTGTAGGCTGGTTAAATGAGGGACCTTTGAAGCTGTAGTTAGTGCTCACATTCCTCTCTTCCTTTGTGTGTGTCTCCTACTGTTGAAACAGTGATTCATGTACTGCTCGTCCAACCTCCATTAATTTCATGTAATGTAGCTTTTATCTCTGTCGCTGGGACCACCATCTCCTCCACTGTCTCTCTCTACCTTTCACTCCTTCGTTCTCTCTTTCTCTCTCTCATACACACACACAGCCCTACTCCTTTTCTCTTTATCTTGCATCTTGTTTGCATTTTCTCTCTCTCTCTCCCTCTCTTTCTCAAGGCAACTGGTTCTATGATTTGCCTACTGCTGCCCCTGTTAAAGGTCATTGTGGTAGAGGGGTGCAGTTCACGGTCTGTGTGTGTGTTGGGGTGGTGTCGTTCACTGCCAGTTTCATCAAATCACATTGTAGTTGCCACATGCGTCGTAAACAACAGGTGTAGACTTACAGTGAAATGCTTACGGGCCCTTCCCAACAATGCAAATAATAGAAAGACAATAACACAAGGAATAAATACACAATGAGTAACTTGGCTATATACATGGGGTACCAGTACCGAGTCTACAGTATGTGCTGGGGTGCGAGGTATTTGAGGTATATTTGTACATAGCTAGGTTACTAGGCAACAGGATAGATAATAAACAGTAGCAGCAGCATATGTGATGTCAAAAGAGTTAGTACAAAGGTGGGTCAATGCAGACAGTTCGGGTAGCTATTAGTTAACTACAGTATTTATCAGTCTTATGGCTTGGGGGTAGAAGCTGTTCAGGGTCCTGTTGGTTACAGACTTGGTGCATCGGTACTGCTTGCCGTGCGGTAGCAGAGAGAACAGTCTATGACTTGGGTGGCTGGAGTCTTTGACACCGCCTGGTATAGAGATTCTGGACGGCAGGGAGCTCGGCTCTGTAGCGCCTTGCGGTCGGATGCCAAGCAGATGCCATACCAAGCGGTGATGAAGCAAGTCAAGATGCTTTCAATGGTGCAGCTGTAGAACTTTTTGCCAAATCTTTTCAGCCTCCTGAGGGGGAAGAGGTGTTGTCGTGTCTTCTTCTGTGTGGGTGTTCGTGGACCGTGTTAATTCCTTAGTGATCTGGACACAGAGGAAATTGAAGCTCTCGACCTGCTCCACTACAGCACTGTCGATATGGATGGGGGCATGCTCAGCCCTCCATTTCCTGTAGTCCACGTACATTTAACGGCAACAAAGATCTCCTCTTCCTCATCCTCATCATCCTCATCATCACCACCAGCGTAAACACAAAATTCTTCATTCTAACAAATCCATGAAAGGTACAGTATGTAAATGTTCCCTGTCAGAGAAGCTCATCTCCTGTCTGCGTTATGTTTAGCACTCTGTCACTCTCCCCCTGAGAGTACGCAACTGCATTGAACCATGGAAATGTCAGCGGTCAAGTTTACATGGGAAAAGTTGGAAAGCTAAACCACCGGTCACCCTGGGCCACAGAAAAGGTCAACGCCTTGGCAACAGCTGGTGGATATGTCACTTTGAACCCTCCAGTCACAGTTAGAATCCTCTATGTGATGTCACTCCTTTTTTCAGACTTCTTCTGCTTCCATCCTTCTCTGCAGGGGCCACATTTTTTGTGGCATTAAGAATGAAATGTAATATGTAATTTTCCATATAGTGCTAAACAAAGAGAACAAAGGCTACCGCATAGTATAGGAAACCATTTCTATATAATGTCTTATAGTGAATATTCACTGTTCAACATCAGGACCATTCCAGGCAGAAATACTGCATTTCACTGCACCCGCTATAACATCAGCTAAACTGTGTACGCGACCAATAAACTTTGATTTTATTTGATTTGAATCGCCCTTAGACACAGATCTGTGATCAGCTTACCCTCCCCAAATCCTAACCATAACTGTTTTGGGCGTTAAACGCAAAACTGACTTTAGGGACGACTTCCTTCTTCTCCCATCAGGACCAGGGCATTATGATTCATTATTAATCATCAGTCTAAGTATCACAGCAGGTAAGAAGGACTAGGAAGGGAGATAGCAGCATGCTGCTTGGGTTTGGTGCCAAAAACGCCATTCCCCAATCTCTTCTCCCCCCTCTCCACTCTCCTTCTGTTTCTCTTTTCACTCCCCCTTTCTTACATTCTGAAAGCTGTGCAGCTTGATCTATAATCTCACCCCCTCTCCTCCCTTATCGCCTTCCCCCACTCCTCATCTCTCCTCCCCTCTCTCTGCAGACACGGGTGTGTTGCTCTTCCCTATAGGGGGTAAGATGTGGAGGTCTGGTCTTACACAGCTAACATATGTAAGAACACATGAGCAGCAGCTAGCCCTCCCCACTCCCACCACACGACCCGCTCCCCTCCACTCCTCTGCCACTCCTGGGTTAATGTGCCCCCCAGCCGTGTGGTAGGGCGAGCTGGCCCGCTTCCCTCACGCCCGGCCAGCCCCCATGCTGGGCAACCACGGCCCACCGACAGCATCCATCGCCCTGCCATGACGGATCACATATGGAAGCCTTCCACCACCACCGGAGCACCGGCAGGTAGGGGGCAGGGGAAGGATGGATGGGTGAAGAGAGGGAGGGAGGGCGAGTTGGCATATAGAGAATCAAGGTGTTACGCAGCATTAAAACACACAGCAGAGGAAGAAATGCGGTCTTCTCCAAACAAAGGTTCCCCCTTCATCAGATTACAGAACCCCTGTTACACCAACCATCCTCAAATCCCAGAAGGTTTTGACCCAAAGGAATAGAAGAGGAGGGAGATACACCTAAAAACAATAGACAGACAGAGACACAAAGACTGAGAGAGAGACACAAGGGGAAAGGGGGTGAGTGAGGGGACATTGAGAGATGTAGAAGAGTGCGCAGACAGCACTTTATCGCTTGCTTTAAAACTCTCAATCTTCCTCTCGTCTTTAGCATTTGAAGCGCTAAGGTCCCCAATGCCAGCAAAGGTCAGGGCTATGATTTATTGGTCTCTTATGGAGGTGCTGTCTGTAGGGCTGAGCGTTGTGCCATACGTCTGGACAGCAGCCAACATCACTGGGTTCCAGCTCAGCCTATACACTAGAGTCGTACGAACAGGGTTTAGAAACAGGCTTGGGGTCGATGCCATTTCAAAATAATGACTTGTCATAAATCAGGAAACTTTCCTTAATATGTTTTATTTGTAAATAATTTATTTTCATAGCCCCCTAAAGTATGAGCCTTTATTTGCTAGGCAGCACACAAGGCCCCAATCCGCTATGCTACATACTGAAAGAATGTCAATTCTCCTCTCTTTTCTCTCCAAAATGCTCATAAAACATGTTAAATATGATACATTTTACAGCGGGAATATGAAGCAAAATACTGTGCAATTATTTTTCAATATTTTAATTCAAATCATTTTCAGATCATGTCCTTGTGATGCCAAAATGTTATGAAATAGGGAGAGTACCCTTGTCAAGTCTAACTTGAAAATTAGATGCTTGTTCATTTTGATGTTAATAAATGTAAGTTAATATCCTCCAGTCCAGTACCATTTACTTCCTATTTGTCAATTCAGTGTTAGTGATCACTAATCATTAATTCAAGTGAAAAATTATTCATTATTTTCTTGAATTTCACTTAATTTGACATGACAAGGTCTCACCACATCATTGTAAACATTTTAATGATTGTATTACAATATGTGTGTCTGTAAACCAAAGAAAGAGGATAGATGGTTATCATTTAATTTAATGTAGGAATAACATATGAAATACTTTCTTTCATTACATATTGCATTCTTCAAGTAGGGTCTTCTCTTTAATTTGACACAATTCAAAACACCATGACATTTATTTTTAAAATATCTACTAAACCATACCAACACATGATCCCTTTAGTTCACTATGGAAAAATGTAGCATTGCTTCTAGCAGGGACATTCTCTACTGCACCCATGAGATGACCATGGCTGATGTCATGTGTTGATAGCGTCCCCGCTTGACTCAGTGGTGAGAAAAGCATAACCGCATCAAATGTTCTGCTGGGAGAGACCAGCGCTACACAGTATGGCGCTGGAGCATTTGTGTGTATTAAATCTCCGACTGTAATTGCTTGAATAAGAGCAAAGATGAAAAACAACTTGGTCGTAATGTGTAACAGAGGCCTGCTGTGGCACTGAAACTGTACACAACACATAAAGTGCAACCGTCTCTAAACAGAAATAGAGTAGGTAGAACAACTTACCGGCCTTGCTGTGTAGTCAGTAATGGTAACGTTCAATTTCCCTGCATTGTAGGCCTACACTGGATCATGCTGTAGGTCAGTAGGAAAAGCCTCAAAGACATTATGTTGTAGTATTTGTTGCTATAGTAAAGTACAGTATGTAGAGTATACATATATACTGGATATATATAATGTTGTAATACAGTTGTGTTATGTTTCAGTGGTGGTTGAGTTCTAAGGTGTCATTGTACAGCTGCTCTATTATTGCGACACCCTCCCTCCTCTCCTCTCCGGCTTCCAGGACAGCCTTAGTGAGATGTTTAGTTGCATTCAACATGAAAGACTGTCTCACTCTGCTGACATATAACTTGAAATAGCCGCCTCCAGTTTGTTTTCAAGAGGGGTGGAAATTGAACAAAACAGCCATTTGAAGTGTGTATTGAGAGACTGTTTTCTGAAGTGAATGAACTGATGACAAAATCCGTTGAGAAGAGCTTTCCCCATGTCGTAATAACTATTGGGTTCTTTTAAGCTTCCTACATCCCAGTTGCAGAGAAGAAAAATATATAAGGTTGTGTATAATGTTCTATGTGGGAGGAGTACTATGAACTATGAACAAAGGACCATAACCTTCACCAGTGGAAAGAAAGGTTGTCAGAGACTCTGACCTTCCTTCAACAAACCTTTCTATCACTTTCTCTCTCTCTGACACAACACTCTGCCGGCCTGGTCAGAGAGAACGCTCAAGATTTAAATTATTGTTGTCTATCAACAATGACAAGCCACCGGGGTCTGACAATCTGGATGGAAGATTACTGAGGATAATAGCGGACGATATTGCCACTCCTATTTGCCACATCTTCAGTTTAAGTCTACTGGAAAGTGTGTACCCTCAGGCCTGGAGGGAAGCTAAAGTCATTCCACTACCCAAGAATAGTAAAGCCCTCTTTACTTGCTCAAATAGCCAACCAATCAGCCTGTTACCAACCCTTAGTAAACGTCTGGAGAAAATGGTGTTTGACCAGATACAATGCTATTTTACAGTAACAAATTGACAACAGACTTTCAGCACACTTATAGGGAAGGACACTCAACAAGCACAGCACTTACACAAATTAATGATGATTAGCTGAGAGAAATTTATGATAAAATGATTGTAGTCTTGTTAGACTTTTTTTTGACCCAATCGATCATAGTCTGCTGCTGGAAAAATGTGTTATGGCTTTACACCCCCTGCTATAATGTGGATAAAGCGTTACTTGTCTAACAGAACACAGAGGGTGTTCTTTAATAGAATTAAAGTCTTTCAATCATAATCCAGGAAGAATCAGGAATTCCCCAGGGTAGCTGTTTAGGCCCCTTACTTTTTAAAATCTTTACTAACAACATGCCACTGGCCCTTGAGTAAAGCCAGTGTGTCTATGTCTGCGGATGATGCCACACTATACACATCAGCTACTACAGCAACTGAAATGACTGCAACACTTAACAAAGAGCTGCAGTTAGTTTTGGAATGGTTAGCAATTAATAATTTATTCCTAAATATTTCCAAAACATTGTATTAGGGACAAATAATTCACTAAACCCTAAACCTCAACTACATCTTGTAATGAATAATGTGAAAATTAAGCAAGTTG
This sequence comes from Thymallus thymallus, assembly GCA_023634145.1. Lineage (NCBI taxonomy): Eukaryota > Metazoa > Chordata > Actinopteri > Salmoniformes > Salmonidae > Thymallus > Thymallus thymallus. The sequence continues at coordinate 18,549,998 of CM042389.1, read as the reverse complement.
AGGTGACTAAACTGCTTGGAGTAACCCTGGATTGTAAACTGTCATGGTCAAAACATAGTGATACAGCAGTAGCTAAGAAGGGGAGAAGTCTGTCCATAGTCAAGCGCTGCTCTGCCTTCTTAACAACAATATCAACAAGGCCGGTCCTACAAGCCCTAGTTTTGTCGCACCTAGACTACTGTTCAGTAATGTGGTCAGGTGCCACAAAAAGGGACTTAGAAAAATTGCAGTTGGCTCAGAACAGGGCAGCATGGCTGGCCCTTAAAAGTACACAGAGAGCTAACATTAATGACATGCATGTCAATCTCTCATGGCTCAAAGTGGAAGAGAGGTTGACTTCATCACTACTTGTTTTTGTAAGAGGTTTTTACGTACCGAGCAGTCTTTTTAAAATACTAGCACGCAGCTCGGACACCCATGTATACCCCACAAGACATGCCACCAGAGGTCTCTTCACAGTCCCCAAGTCCAGAACAGACTATGGGACGCGCACAGTACTACATAGAGCCATGACTACATGGAACTCTATTCCACATCAGGTAACTGATGGAAGCAGTAGAATCAGATTTAAAAAACAGGTACACATGCATACGCATATATTGTGATATTGTTGTATGGTGGTATTAAACATTTAGTATTGTGGATATGTAGTGGTGCAATAATGTTATATGATGCATTATTTTATCTTTTGTTTTATATGTAATGTATGTGCTTTAATATGTTTGGACCCCAGGAAGAGTAGCTAATGGGGATCCCTAATAAATACAAATACAAGATTTCATATTGAGAAGCCCAAAGACAGGCTTTGCTGTCTTTCAATGCTACCCAAGGTTAAAATGACCATAGCACTTTCAGCGTGTGAGTATTGTTATCAATGCGATTGATTGATAGAAAAATACATGAACAAAAAACTCCCTAGAAAGAAATTACAATTGAGTCCTGTTGTGTCACTACATTTTGCTAGTTATTATGTCTACAAATGTGTTTATGCATTTTAACTACCTTTAGATGTGTTTTGTGTGCGTTCAGTACGGATATGTCTGTGCATGCTTAAATGATGGGAGTGAGGCCAGAGTAATCATGTGTAAAGCTCCCCAAAGAAAACAGAAAGCCTCAACCATCAAATTAAAGGAGCAACTCTTTGACTATAAAGGCTCCCCTGGAAAAAAAGATGGCATAGACTTTCACATCAAATATTAATCAAATGAAGGGCTTTCATAACTGGCATTTCTCTCCTGGAGGAGACAAACTACTCTCCTGTCACGTGAAACAATGGGAGAGGCATGTAGTGACAAAGAGGTGGCCTTTTCACAAGGCCATATACTGTAACTTAAAATGGCTGCATTACACTTAGCCTAAAGCTAAGGAGAAGGGTTTGATATTGTAAATCCTAATTTTGGGGAAAGAAGAAAGGTAGAAAGGAGGAAATAAATAAACATGTCCCGTACTAAAAAGAGAAAGAAAAACACTGACAGAACTAAAGAGAAAGAGAAAGAATGAGGAAAATAACTGCTCATTTGTTTTTACTGTGTGATGGACTACAGGTCCATATTTTGATGTGTATATATGTTGTTTAGTCTTTGTTTAATTGCTAGCTATAGTAGTTAACCTCTCCCTTTTCTTTGCTCCAGCAAATTGTGTCTGTGCTTCATTTTATATGAAATTTTTATTTAACCTTTAATTAACTAGGTCCTGATTTAAACACTCCTGATTTCATCTGTTCCTAGGGACAGGAGAGACCCCATTTTATAGATATCTGAACAGCTCTGAACGTCACTGAATGGCACACTCCAAAGGTCGGATGTCCCGCTGCCCTTTCTGTCTTAAATGGTACGTTGGCATTTAACTTCACACATGTTAGCAGAACGCACTCTTAAGTTATGGTCGTTGTAATGTGTGTGTATATTTGTTCACACCGGCAGCCGCTCCTGATTTTATCCATTTTCATCAACAAAAGGTAATGTGAAAAATACTGTATATCTGTGTGTGTGTGTGTGTGTGTGTGTGTGTCTGTGTGTGTGTCTGTGTGCACATTATCATGCACAATTTATGCACATAAAGGCAATTCAATTTCAAGTCTATATTATGTTAATTTGAAGTGTCCTCTTCAAATAATTATATTATATAGATACCTCTTCAGTGTCTTACTGGGCATAAATATAAATTCACCCTGAAATGGACCTGGAATTACTGATGCCCCACAGTAGGGAAGTTCGCAAGATACCTGCTAATGATCCGTAATATAGTTTTTTTTTTCTTCTTCAAAATCTGTTGCAATATCTGTATTATTCTGTTGCATTATATTATAAGCCTTGCTTATAATACTGCTTTTTATCGACTCACTGCTGACATGGGCTATTGTACTTTTATAAGAAACAACTTGATTATGTTTTCAAGATTTCTCTTTGTTACCTCTCAATACGTACGACACACGATCAGGACCTTAAAGTTTACATCAGTCTCTCAAAGCACAGGCGTCCATTGTTGTAATGTGAGGAAACCACAACAACTAGAGAACAGGGTTGATAGTCTCCTTTCATCCTGCTTCAATCCCTGTAGAATCAATACTGCAAACTCCATCACTGCCTTAAGCTGGCCCATGCTATACTGGTGCATCTGACAGGATCGCAAGCTACCTTTAAGGCCCGTGTTGTTATTACTGTCAGTTATCCCGATTAATGCACCAGTAAACCACGTCGGCTGCAACAGTAAAATAAATCACTGACACCCTTAACATAGCGCTCCAGTCAGTTTTAGAATGGGCAACTAGCAACAGGCTCAACCCTAATCCTCATCTGGATCTATTATTGAATAATGTATCTATTGAGCAAGTTGAAGAGACTAAACTGCTGGGTGTCACCCTAGATAGCAAGCTATCATGGTCAAAACATATAGACTCAATGGTGACTAAAATGGGAAGAGGTCTGTCCATGATAACGCATTGCTCTGCTTTCTTGATATCTCAGTCAACCAGACAGGTCCTACAGGCCCTAGTTTTGTAGCACCTCTACTACTGTCCATTTGTGTGGTCAGGTGTGGCAAAGAAGGACATAGGCAAATTTCAGTTGGTCCAGAACAGAGCAGCACGTATTACACACTGAAGGCAAATGTCAGTAACATGCATGTCAATCTTTCCTGGCTCTAAGTTGAGGAGAGATGGACTGAATCACTATTGATCTTTGTGTAAAATGTTGATATGTTGAAGTTACCTGTTAAAGCAGTTGGCACACTGTTTGGACACTCTTCGGTATCACACGTGACATGCAACCAGAGATCTCTTCACAGTCCCCCATGTCCAAAACAGAGGCTGGGAAACACAGTTTTAAATAGAGTCTAAATGAAACCATGACTAAATGGAACTCTGCCACCCCAGGTTACTCAAACTAGCAATAAAACCAGATTTTAAAAACAGATAAAAGAACCCTGTACGGCACGATGGGGACTGTGAAGAGACACATAGACATTTTTATGCATGTTGTATTGTATTGACACAAGTATTGGTCTCCACAAAGTTTGCTGCTTCAGTGTTCTTAGATATTTATGTCAGTAGTTACTATGGTACACTGAAGTATAATTACAAGTATTCCATAAGTGTCAAAGGCTTTCATTGACAATGACATTCAGTTTATGCAAAGAGTCAATATTTGTGTTGACCCTTCTTTTTCAAGACCTCTGCAACCCGCCCTGGCATGCTGTCAATTAACTTCTGGGCCACATCCTGACTGATGGCAGGCCATTCTTGCATAATCAATGCTTGGAGTTTGTCAGAAGTTGTGGGTTTTTGTTTGTCCACCTGCCTCTTGAGGATCGACCACAAGTTCTCAATGGGATTATGGTCTGGGGAGTTTCATGGCCATGGACCCAAAATGTTGATGTTTTGTTCCCCGAGCCACTTTGTTATCACTTTTGCCTTATGGCGAGGTGCTCCATCATGCTGGAAAAGGCATTGGTCGTCACCAAACTGTTCTTTCATGGTTGGGAGAAGTTTCTCTCGGAGGATGTGTTGGTACCATTCTTTATTCATGGCTGTGTTCTTAGGCAAAATTGTGAGTGAGCCCACTCCCTTGGCTGAGAAACAACCCCACACATGAATGGTCTGAGGATGCTTTACTGTTGGCATGACACAGGACTGATGGTAGCGCTCACCTTGTCTTCTCCGGACAGACAATTGGAGTGATTGGACCCTAATAGCATGCTTTAATTTCCTTTCAAAAATGGCCTAAAAAGGGAACTAGAAAGTCAAACGGGTGAACTATCCCATAAATGTGTAAATGCTTATCCCTTGAACTCGTAAACGCAAATATGCTTATTTCGGTTCTGACAGGGGTTTGAGGGATTGGCCAGAGGAAGTGAAGTCTGTGTCAGGTGTTGTCTGGCCATCAGAGTCCTGTTTCTCTGGTCCCTCCATCTCTCAGCCGCCCGCTAGAGATCATTAATGAAGTAGCCTCTCATTGATATTGACTGGCCTGTCAGCGGTCCTGCCTCAGCCCCTAATAGGAGCCATTGGTCTTGAGTTAAAACCCAGCACAGGTGGGGGGCGAGGGCAGAGGCATGTGTGTGTGTATGCATGTACACGTGTGTGTAGGAGAGGTGGGGGGGCGAAGGTCAAACGTTCTGCATATCAAGTGCTCACCCGGCCATGCTTTATGCTACTTCTAATAAAACAGGAGAGGGAAAATGGGGATTTTATATTGAACACGAAATTGAGGCTATCATTTTATGAAAGTCATACAAAGGATATCCTATCTGTGAGAAACAAAACACAGGTTAAATATTGAAGATTTCATGTAAATGTGGTCCTAGAGTCCAGCACGTCATGAACCATGTAGACAAGCTGCGAATGTCAAATGTCTCGCAAAATAAGTCTTTCTTACACATATTTATTTTTTATACAAATCGATGGGAGACTTACTTTATGTACCATTAGTTTATCCAAGGAATTGCGTTCCTCAGTCCTTTCTCCTGCATACAGGCGTATGACCCGTGTCACAACATTTATACACTCTTCATACCATACAGTACCTCCACTGTCTTCCTACATAGAGTTAGTTGAAGGTAGATGTGTACAGCAATGCACCATTGGAATGGTCCTCCGCTGGCTTAAACAGGCCTGCGTGTTTTTTCCAGACAGAGAAGAGCTCCAACTGAAGCCTAGCCAGAGAGATCTGTGTTACTCCATAATAACAGTTATACATTCCTAATCACTGTAATTATCTTTGATTTACTAAAGCCTCGACACTTTTAATTGAGTGGACAAGTTTAGCTGTTTTGGACGGTCGGATCTTCTGTCTACAGTGTTTAATCTCATTTCCTGATGCTGTGTCGAAGCTGCAAAGTGGAGGACCTACAGAGGTACCACTTGCCCTGTACGTTTAGTCAAAGCAAAAACTCTCTACTGCCTTACTGCCCTAACAATGATACATTGCTGCATGCCTTTTGTACCTTTAAAAACATGCAGTGATTCAACCAAATGAGATTGTTTGAGTTATTTCATAAGCATGGCTCAACTGCTTCCCTTCTGATTCAGTATGTAAAGCCAATTCTACATAACAATGTTATCAATGTGTCATTCACAAATAGAATCCATACAAATATGTATACTCACTTCAGATGCAGTGAACAATTTGGGTATTAACAATGACGTTTTTCATATTTACAGTTCCGGGGGAATATCTCAATGCAAATGTGGAGCTCTATTTTCTTAGGTATAATGCAAATGTTATGGCTCTATTTTCTTAGGCATAAACATAGGGTGTTTTATCATCAAAGATTAGGCTTGTTTGATGTGCCAATCTAAATGTTGACATAACCCCTGATGGAGTAGTTATTCCGTGTTTCTTTATGACTTACAAGGGCGCAACGTTGTCAGAGGAGGAAAGAAAATTGACAAATAAACACCATTTCATGATATAATAAAATATACACTACTATTTAATATTATAACTTAAAGCTCAGAGCCAGGTAATAACCATCATACAAAAACCAAGTGGGGGAACGAAAGAATAACAGTAAATGTTAGTTGGGTGGCCTTTATAGATCGGTCTGTCTGAGGAGGGGGGTCGGCGGGCAAAGGGGGGCGAGGGCTGATGAACTTCACTTTCTATTAGTGGCCGACAAGGGGAAGCTGCCTCAGCCGCCGATCAATAGGCTGAAGGACAAGGGTGTCAGAAAAATGAAAGATCCTTCTCTCTGCTGGCAAACGAGTCTGCGAGAGAAAGAGGAAAGGAGCAAAGGGGGAGTGTCACAGAACGCAGTTCTCTCCAAGGGGGGTCAGTGATTGAAGGGTTCCATTTTGGAGGGCCCTGTGGAACTGATCCTGCTCTCTCAGACCCTCTTCTGTCTGTGTGCGCTAGGTCTCTGTGTCTGAGGATTTGTTTGTTCCTCCTACTCAAGACCCTGAAGTCTCATTGGGAAACTAGTATAGGAACTTTAGCAGACACTGAACTGGCTTAGTGTACAGTACAGTCCATCCCCTCTTGTACTTGTATTTGTTTCATTAGTCCATTGTTGACATGTTTTGCTTGTCAATCAAGTTTTCAAGATATGTAACTTTCAACATACAGAAATCATCCCCGTATGATCATATGATGCACAATGCATCACACAGGGATGATTTCGGTATTTTGAAAGTTAGTTGTCTGTGTGTGTGTCTGCATAAGGTGCCTCTTATACTACTCAAGGCTACTGGTTCTCTCTCTCTATTCTCTTTCTCTTCTCTCCCTTGTTCTTTCTGTCTGTACCTCTCGCTCTCCTTTCTCCTCTCTCTCTCCCTCTCTCTCGCTCCCTCTCTCTGCTCTCCTCTCTTGTTCTTTCTGTCTGTCTCTCTCTCTTCCTCTCTCTATTCTTAAAAAAAGCACCACAAGCTCCTGCCTTCCCTGATTATATACCTGCAAATAAAACTAAATGCAAAACAACAAGATCAACAACAATCATTTCCATAACGTGTTCTACTGGCTGGTTGATGGTTGATGGGTGAGACCAGAGGGCCCTGGTTCTAGTCAACAAAGTGCTCTGTCTGAGAAGCACTACTATGTTTATGGATATTATGAGAGGAAGGTATAAAATGCACATAATTAGCCATCCCAGCTATAATCTCATAGATTTTTCCTCACCTCTGTGGGCCAGCCTTTTACCTTCGCTTCTACATTAAAACCACAGAGGAAAGGAGAGGTGTGTCTGTGTGTGTGTGTATGTGGGGGGGTGGGGGCATGTATGACAATTTATACAATTCGGAAGGGTAATTGAGAGTTTTAATAGTGTTTTGATAAATATAAATATACAGCGGGTGAAATAAGTATTGAACACATCACCACTTTTCTCAGTGAATATATTTCCAAAGGTGCTATTGACATGACATTTTCACCAGATGTTGGTAACAACCCAAGTAATCCATACATACAAAGAAACCAAAACAAATACGTTCAGAAATTAAGTTATGTGTAATAATGTGAAATGACACAGGGAAAAAGTATTGAACACACTTACTGATATTTATTTAATACTTTGTACAAAAGCCTTTGTTGGTAATGACAGCTTCAAGACGCCTCCTGTATGGAGAAACTAGTCACATGTATTGCTCTGGTGTGATTTTGGCCCATTCTTCCATACAAACAAATCAAATCTTGAAGGTTCCGTGGGCCTCTTCAATGAATCTTGATTTTCAGTTCTTTCCATAGATTTTCAATGGGATTTAAGTCAGGTGATTGGCTGGGCCATTCTAGCAGCTTTATTTTCTTTCTTTGAAACCAATTGAGAGTTTCCTTGGCTGTATGTTTGGGATCATTGTCTTGCTGAAATGTCCACCCTCGTTTCATCTTCATCATCCTGGTAGATGGCAGCAATTATGTGAAGTTTGCCAGTACCATTTGCTGAAAAGCAGCCCCACACCATGATGTTCCCACCTCCAAACTTCACTGTTGGTATGGTGTTTTTAGGGTGATGTGCAGTGCCATTTCTCCTCCAAACATGGTGTGTATTATGACATCCAAACAGTTCAATTTTGCTCTCATCTGACCACACTATATTCTCCCAGTATTTCACTGGCTTTTCCAAATGTTGTGCAGCAAACTTTAAACGAGCTTCAACATGCTTTTTTTTCAGCAATGGAGTCTTGCGTGGTGAGCGTGCATACAGTGCATTACTTACTGTTTTCTTTGAGACAACAGTACCTGCTAATTGCAGGTCTTTTTGAAGCTCTCCACAAGTGGTCCTTGGCTCTTGGACAACTCTTCTGATTATTCTTTTCACTCCTCTGTCAGAAATCTTGCAAGGAGCACCTGGTCGAGGCAAATTTATGGTGAAATGATTGTCTTTCCACTTCCGTATTATGGCCCCAACAGTGCTCACTGGAACATTCAGAAGCTTAGAAATGCGCCTATAACCAATGCCATCATTATGTTTTGCAACAATTAGGTTGCGAAGGTCTTGCAACAGCTCGTTGATTTTACACATCATGAGATGTGTCTTGTGTGACACCTTGGCAATGAGACTTTTTTGTAGGCCATCAGTTGGGACTGAACCAGCTGATATTAATTTGCACTGACAGGGGGCTGGATTGCTTTTTAATTACTTATAGTTTTCAGCTGTTGTCTTGGCTTTCCATGCCTTTTTGCACCTCCCTTTCTTCATGTGTTCAATACTTTTTCCCTGTGTCATATCATATTATTACACATAACTTAATTTCTGAACTTATTTGTTTTGGTTTCTTTATATGTATGGATTACTTGGGTTGTTACCAACATCTGGTGAACATTTCATGTCAATAGCACCTTTGGAAATATATTTACTGAGAACAATGGTGACGTGTTCAATACTTATTTCACCCGCTGTAAATGAACTTCTACAAAGTTAAATTATGTAACTCTAGCACATCAAAATTAAATAATGTACCTCTAACACATCAAAATTAAATAATGTACCTCTAACACATCAAAATTAAATAATGTACCTCTAACACATCAAAGTTAAATAATTTACCTCTAACACATCAAAGTTAAATAATGTACCTCTAACACATCAAAGTTAAATAATGTACCTCTAACACATCAAAGTTAAATAATGTACCTCTAACACATCAAAGTTAAATATTGTACCTCTAACACATCAAAGTTAAATAATGTACCTCTAACACATCAAAGTTTGCTGTTGTGTGTGAATGTTTCCATGCTTTTAACCTAAAGAACAGCTCTGGCTGTGGTTCATGCTAAACTGATTCAAATGTTTCTTACCACGACTCCACAATCCTTCTACTGGAGGCCTTACCCCCCACCCTATACAGTTAACCATAGATAGAACATGACCTACAGCAGTGGTCACTAACCGGTCGATCTTCAAGGCATTCCTAGTTGATCACCAAACGTTTCTGTAGAAAAGCCAACGATAAAGCCTTGCGGTCTTATTTTATTTATTTGTCTTGTGATGATGATGGCAGGTGCACTTGATTCAGAAGCCCTACGCGCCGGTTAGACCAAGTGTTACCATTTTGAACCATTTCATTTGTATGAAGGGATAAACTTTGCCTACCCGGCGGACCAGGAGAGCAGACCAGGAGAGCTGTGGCTAAATCAAGTATGCCTACTGCGCTGGCCAATCGGGTAGCTCAAATCACTGTGCCTACATTAGTTTTCCATGACTAGGGAGAGACTGTCAAAGAATACAGACAAGAGCTGCTGTTTTATGAGTGAGTTCATGCACGTTATTATTCAGCAATGTTTTTATTCAATACTTTAACAAAACATAAAACGCGCTTCTCCCTACTTCCTCTTGCGCTGCAGCTGCAATGAGTTAGACAGGCATGTGTTTTTATTATTAGTGGCTTGTTGTCTATTTTAGTATCGAGGAATAGTTCACTTTCTTTGTTCATAGGAAAAACAACATGAATTTGTGCATGCAGAAAATAACGCGATGTGACTCGAGTTTCGCCATCAGGTGGAAGATGGTGTCCCCTCTCTCTGGTCCGTTTCACTGTAAGAAAGGAGAGCTGGGGCCGTGAGAGGCAGACCTCCTTCAGATGCAGGTACCATCAGTCCAGTAAAATAAAATAAAATATTGAAATGTATGCTCAGCTTTGTGTCTCACAAGTGATACAACAACTGATCTATGTTGTTATGTAGCTTGAGTTTTGAAATATAATATGGTCAGAGAAGAACAATATTGTCAGGCCAAGCAAAGCCAATATTCTGTGATAATTTATTAGGCCTACTTCACAAACCTCATTCCCACAGAACTATATTTATTAGGTTAATGTAGCATAGGCTTACACTTTTTAAGTCATGTAAAAGGTTGGTGACCACAGGACTCAGAAAAGGTTGGTGACCACAGGACTCAGAAAAGGTTGGTGACCACAGGACTCATAAAAGGTTGGTGACCACAGGACTCAGAAAAGGTTGGTGACCACGGGCTTACAGCATCCAAACTCACACACACACACACTAACTGCAAAACATATGAATACATGCATGTACAAACACACACACACACACACACACACACACACACACACACACACACACACACACGCACACGCACACACACACACACACACGTGTGCCCTTTCGTTGCAGATACATTGTAAGCACTGTAATCTTGTGTCGACCGGCACATTCCTCTCTGCCCACAGCAGCACATGGTGCTCTGTAATAAACTGGTTTGGGCAGAGGGCCAGGCTGGGGACCCGATCAGACCTGACTGTGAGTGGTTAGACCCGAGCCTAACCTCCCCTTCATCCCCTGCCAGCACAGCCAAAGTGTGAGGGGACTGGGGCTGCACTCTGCGATGAATAGGCCCTTCACTGGAAACCAGGCCTTTTGTAACCAGACCAGCACTTTACAGTTCCCACTGCAATCCACTGCCGGATGTTGGTGCCCAACCGTTTGCCTGCACACACGTATTGCACAGTCACAAACAGAAACACACATTCTCTTTAAAACTATTGCGTAAATCTTCACTGATGGTTCTGGAATTTACAGCGAGAACGTTAAGACATTTCCTCACCCCACCTCTCTCCTCAGTCAAACATCCCTGACTACATTGACCCTGTGTCTAAGGGATGCTGACCAACTGTTGCCCTCTCCTATCCACACGCACACACACACAAACACACACACATACACACAGACACACACAGCGGGCTCACAGTCTTCTAAGAGTAAAGGTTCACCCCGACCCAACCCTGTCTGACCCTAGGCCTCAGCCCCTTTCACCCCAACACCAACTCCTTTTCATTCACAGCCACTACTCCCTTACCCCCCTTGTCCTCCACCCTCACCAAGCAAATGGAGCACTTTAATTGGCATTCACTATTTACCCCTCCTTCACTCCCTCTATCCCTCTGTCCTCGCTTCCGCTATAACCACTTGTCTCCTCAGGACGCTGTGCTGCTGTCAGAGGGTCTTAATGTAGTCTCATTCCGAAGAGAAGAAGGCCCCATAATGCAGCTCTCAGCACTACTAGCCCGTTCCTTTTTATTTGTCCCTGCCCTCCTCTGCTCCCTCCCTCCTTTCCTCCCCCTCTCTTTTGTGCTGCGATATGAATGCACTTTGATGCTTAGGAACTAGGCTCTGACATGAGCAGCCACTGCCTGTCCTTGTTAAGCCCGTAATTAGCCTGTCCTCCTTATTTATCAAGCAAGTACAAATTAGCCCCCTCTCTTCCAGGCACACTGGCCATTACATACTCTCTTTCTCTCTTTCTCTTTCTCTTTCCGTCTCTCTCTTTCTCTCTCTCTTTCCGTCTCTCTCTTTCTCTCTCTCTTTCTCTCTTTCTCTTTCCGTCTCTCTCTTTCTCTCTCTCTTTCCGTCTCTCTCTTTCTTTCTCTCTCTCTTTCCCTCTTTATCTCTCTCTTTCTTTCTCTTTCTCGTTCCCTCTCTTCTCTCTCTCTTTCTTTCTCTTTCTCTCTCTCTTTCTTTCTCTCTCTCTTTCCCTCTTTCTCTCTCTCTTTCTTTCTCTTTCTCTCTTTCTCTTTCCGTCTCTCCCTCTCTCTAACTTTCTCTTTCCGTCTCTCTCGCTCTCTCGCTCTCTCGCTCTTTCCGTCTCTCTCGCTCTCTCTCGCTCTTTCCGTCTCTCTCTCTCTCTCTCTCTCTCTCAACCTCAGTGTGTGTGTGTGTATTTGCTTGCATGTGTGCTTGTATTTAAAGCAGGGTCGTGGGGATGTGAGACGGCACACAAAGGCCAGGGAAGCGCTGCTCTGACAGCTAAAGAATAGCCAGGACCCCAGATGAATAGCTCTCATTAGGGAATATATAGATCTGCACAGCAAGGAGGAGGGAGAAAGGGAAGAGATGAAAAATGAAAAAGAACAAGATTAGAACCACACAATGAACCGATTAAAACTCGAGAAGGTTATAATCCCAACAACAAATATAGCATAATACTGACAATGATGATGATGTTGATGACGATGCCAATGATGATGGTGATGATGATAAAAATGATTGTAGTACTGATAGAAATAGTCATTGAACTAGACTATAAATTAAACTATTACTATCCAATAATGCTTTTGAATGCTAATAGTAATGCTATAATACTACTGTCCATAATGTACTAGCTAGCTACAGTAAGGGGTCGATGCAAGTGGAGGTTTGATACGATCTACAACTTGCCCTTTCACATACAGTAAGCTGACTCATAAATAGGCTGTGTTGCTTAATGTAATGATACGCTGTAGAGATTAAGGCTCAGATGAGTTGATCTTCTCTCTCTCTCTCTCTCTCTCTCTCTCTCTCTCTCTCTCTCTCTCTCTCTCTCTCTCTCTCTCGCTCTCTCTCTCTATGTTTAGAGTGAGAGCTGAACCATAAATACTAGGGGAGAATGTTTCTCTCGGCCTCTGCTTGCTGGATGTATTTCATTTCAATGGGCTGATATGCTCCTCGCTGGAATACCATATTAACAAGGATAAAGACAAATGATCAATTTGCTGTTTGTTTGTGGTCACAGTCTTTATGCAAAGGAGAGCACATGGGTTATTATTATTTAGTCTCTCTCTCCGTTCTTCATTATCTCTGCTTCCCCCACGCACGCATACACTCACATGTACAGGCACACGCACGCACACACACATGTACGCACACACAATCTCTCTCACTCTCTTTCTTTCCCACACACTCTCTTCGAAGTGCAATGTCTTATTTAGGCAGAACAGGAGTGTCGCATTCAGGTGGGCACCCCCTCCTCCCTCCTCACTCCATGTGCCCCCTAAGTGCCTCTGTCTTAATAGGGATGTAAATAAGTTCAGACAGTTGTAGACCTTTGTCTGGCGGTCCCCTATGGTGAGGCATCATGAGGGTCTGTCTTTGTCCACATCTCCTTCTCCTGCCGTGGGATGGAAAGAGTTTTCATCCTTTCAGACCATCCACCCAGGGCCAGATTAATGCAGGGGCTTACAGAGGCTGAAGCCCCTGGGCTCAAGAGGCAAAAGATATTAATATATGCAGCATATATTATATACACTGGGGGCCAAAAGTTTGGAATATTACTCATTCAAGGGTTCTTCTTTATTTGCACTATTTGTTACATTGTAGAATAGAAGTGAAGACATCAAACTATGACATAACACATATGGAATCATGTAGTAACCAAAACAGTGTTAAACAAATAAAAATATATTTTATATTTGAGATTCTTCAAAGTAGCCACCCTTTGCCTTGATGATAGCTTTGCACACTCATGGCATTCTCTCAACCAGCTTCGTGAGGACCGCCACTGGAATGGAAGACCCAGAAATACCTCTTCTGCAGAGAATAAGTTCATTAGAGTTACCAGCCTCAGATTGCAGACAAATAAATGCTTCACAGAGTTCAAGTAACAGACTCATCTCAACATCAACTGTTCAGAGGAGACTGTGTGAATCAGGCCTTCATGGTCGAATTGATGCAAAGAAACCACTACTAAAGGACACCAATAAGAAGAAGAGACTTGCTTGGGTCAAGAAACATGAGCAATGGACATTAGACCGGTGGAAATTTGTCCTTCCAAATTTGAGATTTTTGGTTCCAACCTCAAACAAATTTAGATGGTTTGGGATGAGACGGACCACAGTGAAGGAAAAGCAGCCAACAAGTGCTCTGCATATGTTGGAACTCCTTCAAGACTGATTGAAGTCCAGGTGAACCTGGTTGAGAGAATGCCAAGAGCGTTCAAAGCTGTCATCAAGGCAAAGGTGGCTGTTTGAAGCATCTCAAATATAAAATATATTTTGATTTGTTTAAGACTTCTTTGGTTACTACATGATTCCATATGTGTTATGTCATAGTTTTGATGTCTTCACTTTTATTCTACAATGTGAAAAATAGTGCAAATAAAGAAAAACCCTTGAATGAGTAATATTCCAAACTTTTGGCCACCAAGTTATGTAGTATGTAACACCAAATGGTATTATGTTTTTCGAAATTTTTACAAATGAATTAGAAATGAAAATATGAAATATCTTGAATCAATAAGCATTCAACCCCTTTGTTATGGCAAGCCTAAATATGTTTAGGAGTACAAATGTGCTTAACAAGTCACATAATAAGTTATGTGTGCAATAATAGTGTTGAACATGATTTTTGAATGACTACCTCATCTCTGTACCCCACATATACAATTATCTGAAAGGTTGCTCAGTCGAGCAGTAAATTTCAAACATAGATTCAACCACAAAGACCAGGGATGTTTTCCAATGCCTTCCAAAGAAGGGCACCTATTGGTGGATGGGTCAAAATAAATAAAGCAGACATTGATATCCCTTTGAGCATGGTGAAGTTATTAATTACACTGGATGGTGTGTCAATACACCCAGTCACTACAAATATACAGGCATCCTTACTAACTCAGTGGTCGGAGAGGAAGGACACTGCTCTGAGATTTCACCATAAGGCCAATGGTGACTTTAAAACAGTTACAGAGTTTAATGACTGTGATAGGAGAAAATAGTTACTCCACAATACTAACCTGATTGACAGAGTGAAAATAAGGAAGCCTGCACAGAATAAAAATGTTCCAAAACATGGATCCTGTTTGCAAAAAGGTACTAAAGTAATACTGCAAAAAATGTGGCAAAGCAATTATATTATGTTTGGTGCAAATTCAATACAACACATTATTGAGTGCCACTCTCCATATTTTCAAGCATAGTGGAGGCTGCATCGTGTTATGGGTTTGCTTGTAACTGTTAAGAACTTGGGAGTTTTTCAGGATAAAAATAAATGAAATGGAGCTAAGCACAGGCAAAATCCTAGAGGAAAATCTGTTTCAGTCTGCTTTCCACCAGACACTGGGAGATGAATTCACCTTTCAGCATGACAATAACATATAACACAAGGCAAAATCTACACTTGAGTTGCTTAACAATGAATGTTCCTGAGTGGCCGAGTTACAGCTATGACTTAAATCTACTTGAAAATGTATGGCAAGACGTGAAAATTGTTGTCTAGCAATGATTAACAACCAATTTGACAGAGCTTGAAGAACTGTTTTAATAATAATGGGCAAATGTTGCACAATCCAGGTGTGGAAAGCACCTTAGAGAGAGGGAAAGAGATGACCAAGAAAGACTCCGAGCTGTAATCGCTGCCAAAGGTGTTTCTGCAAAGTATTGACTCAGGGGTGTGAACTGTTATGTAAATGAGATATTTCTGTATATAATTTTCAATAAATTTGCTAAAAACATTCTAAAACATGTTTTCGCATTGTCTGTCATTATGGGGTATTGTGTGTAAATGGATGAGAAAAACAGATCTGTATTTATTTTGTATTTTATAAAGAATACAAAACATACACATACAAACAACAATATCATTAAAACATCAACTACATCACACCTTGCCAGACCCACTAGCACACACCCCCATCTCCAGCCACCGCATCACTCTTCGCCACATGTCCTGAAACAACACCATTTTGTTTCTCTCCATAGCCCACGCAATTTCAATATTGAAATAATAAATCATTCAAAACATTTTTTTTTTTTAATGATGACGGATTGATTGATTTCCAAGTTTTTAGAATATGTTTTTTCAAGATGAGTGATGAGAAGAGAACCGTGCAACCCATCAGGTATCTTTTACACCCTATGCCTGTCTTGAAATTTGTAGACAGACGGATTAAAAGTAAGTTTACATTCTGACAGCCAACTTTCTAACAGACAACTTTCTAGCTCTGCACACAACTTCCGGACTTTATAGCATTACCAGAAAGCATGTATTATTTAAGACTTAAGACATGACTCTGCCATTGTGCTGTAGAATTTGTGAATTGTGTATCATGTATAATACATTCTATACTTTATCTGGATTACAGTTAATTTCAGTTAACTGTAATTTCATTAATCTACAATTAATCTCTTTCCTTCCATCTTGTGCCAACATCAGTTATTTTTAAGTCTTGATTCCAATAGTTTATCTTTTTTTCTAAGAGATTGTCTGTTGGATATGCTCTCTGCAAGGTTTTGTATATCTTCCATATAGTACAATAAACATTTTCTGACAAACTATTTACATTGGTCAGTCCAAAATTCTGTCTTCCCTATAATATGAAAATTATTTTCTGACTTAAATAAGATTCCTTCAAGGTTGCTCTGATTTCCAAAAGATTTCAAATTGAAATGTTGTCATATGTAACTTTAAGTTGCATTTATTTGAAACTATTTACATTGGTCAGTCCAAAATTACTTTTTAATTCTGTCATGGAAATAAATGTACAGTACTTCCTGTTATCAAATCATTTACGGTTTCTATGCCTTTAGTTTTCCATGTGGACCAATTTATGTGAATTTCTGAAAATCTATCCAAGGATTGTTCCATAAGGCACAGTATGAATACTTTCTGCAGGCACTGTATATGATAAAACATTTTTACTGCAACCACCAATCACAGGAGGACTCAGGAGCCCGCTCTCAATGAGTGTAGACAGCCTGCTGCTGCCGCTCTGCTAATCATCAGATGGGGGAGGAGAGGAGGTAGGGGGCCCACATGGGTAACTGTCTTGGTTGTGTAACTGATTCAGGGCCGGCCGTAGCCTTTTGGGGGCCCTAACCAAGATTTGGTTTGGAGCCACCTCCACCTTGTGGGCTAAATACTAGACAAATTCTACACATTTTGCCATGGGGCGTAGAGAACATTATGCAGTTTTAAAACAAGTTTTCTGCAACTGTACACATCTTGATATGGAGTGGAGGGTACATTTTGCAGTTTTAAGGCTAATTACCTCTAATTATATGTGTCCTTATTATTAGTTTAGATATCTGGCTAGACTAACTTACCTAAAAATTGCTAGCTGACATGGCTAATTGAGTGACTGTCAGTGACTGACATAACAAGATAAAAACTGGTGATGCAATATCAAAACGTCAAAATTGCAACTTGTATATTCTACTATTCTAACTCTCATCAGTAAGTTAAGACCCCGACTGAGTTCCATAAAAACCAAAGCCCCGTGGCCTATCATTAACCTCCACGTCTGAAAAACTGTTTTTGTTGTTTTTCTCCCTGTTCTATGGCGATGGAACTTGAAGTTAGGGGTTTTACTGTGTGTGTGCGTCATCACCGGTTACCTGTTAATTAAAAAAGAAAGAAAAATGTCTGATTTCTAATTAACATGAGGTATTAAAAGAGAGTTCTAATAATGACACCATGCTTTGTGGATGATATATTACACAGTGCATGGGATAGTTGTCATCACCAATTATGTTAGTGAAAAATAGTAAAACTAATTGTAGGGGTCGGCTTGCCAAATACAGATGAACAGTTTGAGATTCATAATTCACGGCAATTTGAGCTGAATCGATGTGAAACAATTAAATAATACAATAAACAACGAATGTATCTTCTAAGTAAACATAATCATGACAGTTGCTGTATTTCGCACAGGGTCCAGAACGATGCGGTAGCAGCTTTTTGGTATAATGATCAGTGTCATTAGGTGCCTTCAGCAGCATTAGCCCTATTCCCCCACTGATTGATCACACACACACACACACACACACACACTCATCCACCCACCCACCCACCCACCACATTGGTTGGTCCAGCTTGGCACTAGCACTGAACGGAATGTGTTAGTGTTGGTTGTTGAGGGCAGAGGGACGTGCTGCTTTAATGCAGTAATAACTGTTTATTATTGTTGGATCCCCAGGGTAGCACTTTATGGAAATTACTGTTTTTGCAAGGAATGGAAATAAAGTGTGAATTGAAAATGTGCTTTTTGGATTTTCAGCCTCTGTGTCCACCTTGCTGTTTTACAGTGTGCAGCTATGGTACTGGAAACGAATAAGGTTTCATATCCGTATGGTGGACAACAATGTTTTTTACTCACAAAACAAATCCATATGGCTTTTTCCCATGGAAATAGTATGGCTCTCAAAAAGGCTTAGTCTATGGATGTAACATTGTCTAAAACAATGAAACATTAAGCATCTAGTTAAGCATTTACAAATTACAGTACTGACAGATATTCAAACAGGTCGACAGATATATGAGGAGTCCCTGGCTTGCTTTAACACTTTTTATTGTTTCTGACAGTCTTGATGACTATCTAGTCAGTTTGATTTAGATGAGAGAGAAGACATGCTGCAACAGTGCTTGGAAACATAAGCAGAACTTGGTGAACCTCTGCATATCTCTGTGCAGTTAAATGAAAAGCGTTGTTAAGTTCGCTGACCTCATAGTGAGGAGATCTCTGAAGCTAAATGTTCAGACTCTGAGGATTCCATTCCAGATCCAAACCCGAGTGGTTTTGGCTCAGGAGATGTGTGTCTTTCTGTCTGTCTGGTGTGTCTGCAGGAGGATCCAGGTCATGGCCCAGAAAGGAGACTCTGACAGACTTCTGGACTAACCTGGCCCAACCAAGGATGGCCTCAGTGAACCACATCATACCACATTGGAACTCTGTGGAGTGCACCAGACTGCTTCAGACCAACTCGGACTACCATAGACTTCACCACACTACCTCAGCTCTATGGGGAAAAATGCAACGTCCCATTGTGTGTGACTGGGAGAGAGGGAGAGAGAGAAAGATAAAAAAGTGTGAGAGAGAGAGAAAGAAAAAAAAGTGTGAGAGAGAGAGAAAGAAAAAAAAGTGTGAGAGAGAGAGAGAGAGAGAGAGAGAGAGAGAGAGAGAGAGAGAGAGAGAGAGAGAGAGAGAGAGAGAGAGAGAGGGAAAGAGATGATAGAGAATGGTGGGATGGACAAAGAGAGTAAGATAGATGGAGAAAGAAAGAAAGAAAGAAAGAAAGAAAGAAAGAAAGAAAGAAAGAAAGAAAGAAAGAAAGAAAGAAAGAAAGAAAGGGAGGAGGAGAAAGAAAGAAAGAAAGATAGATAGATAGATAGATAGATAGATAGATAGATAGATAGATAGATAGATAGATAGATAGATAGATAGATAGATAGATAGATAGATAGATAGATAGATAGATAGATAGATAGATAGATAGATAGATAGATAGATAGATAGATAGATAGATAGATAGATAGATAGATAGATAGATAGATAGGGACAGAGAAGTGGATACAGCCACGGGTGGGGGGATACAGCCATTGCATGAAGATCGGCGCTAGGCAGCCAGCGGAACTTTAATTAATGAACAAGTTTCTCATGATTAACTTTTATTAAACGATACTCCTGAGTCCGCCAGCCGCCAGGTAATGAGCGCGTCCTGGATAGAAGGACAGAGGAGAAAGCACTCTCCATTCACTCCCACTGCCCGTAAAACTGTCTCACACACACCCATAAAACATCATACTGTACAAGGCCTATAGATGTGTCATACCTGCTAATGAAGGAATATCATTCACCACTGTATGTGTAAACATTAGTATGTTACGCAGCCAGGGACTTTTTGAAGATTATATGCTGTAAGGTTTTTTGTATCCTGTTGCTTAAAATGTCAAATAAATAAGTATAACCACAACCAGCTAGACCAGACATGGACTTTCCAAACCACGTCTTCCAAACATGTTTCCAAAAACGAGCCGTTAAAAAAATAAATATATTATTTGACACAAGTAAGTCTACAAGTAAATAATGACAAAAATGGAAAAGGTAAAGACATGCTGTAAGACTTTTGCATCTCAACCCTGACTTTGTTTGAAACTACACTTTTCAACTCCTTTACAAAACATTTAATGACTGAGACCGAAAGCTGTTCTCGTCCAGGCTCAAACCCACCAGGATGCATGGCTTTTAGGAATAATACAATCACATTTCAAAATTGAGGCTTATCAAATATAATAAACAGAAATCCTGCCTGCCGAACACCTTAAGCATAAAGCATAAAGCATAAAGCAGGCATTGTTTTTCTACGCTTGCACCTCATAAAGTTGCATTAGCAGTTAGCGAGTGGGCTTGGAGTCTCATCCGGGTGGGTTTAGGCCCTATGTGTTAGCTAGCGTGTCAGCTAGCCAGCGTTATTAGAATGACATCTGCTTTACACGTCCTGCACTCTAGTGCATACAACACCATGACAACCACCCTCTCTCTCTCCAGCAGTACTCCAAGTCCGTCTGAAGATTGAAGACTCCTCACTCTACAGTGTGCTGGGGACTGGCTACTCACCTCACACAGGAAGAAAGAGATATTGGGGGGTAAAAAAGGAGAGAGAAGGAAGGTAAAGAAATAGAAAGAGAGATAGCGAGAGAGAAGGAAAGGGGGAGAGAGAGGTCTAAATCTACCTGAAATTCTGTCTGTTGCTCTCTCTATGTGGCTGTTCCAGTCTTTCTATCACATTACCTCTCTGTCCGTCTGTCCGTCTCTGTCTGTTGCTCTTTCTATATGGCTGTTCCAGTCTTTCTATCACATTACCTCTCTGTCCGTCTGTCCGTCTTTCCTTCCTCCTCTCTTGCATATGCACAGAGATCCTCTGTACAACAATATGACAATGTGGTAGACCAAGCACACTGAGCATTACAGGAGCCTAACGGGAGCATCCATTATCCAGCACCACTGAGGGGATGAGGGAGTGGGGAGGGTGGAGGGCTACATGCAGATATCGCTATTGCATCAGCCGCTGTGCCCCAAAAAAATCACGTCAGAGAACAGAGACCACTGTCTGACAGCGTTCACATGAATCTGAATATGTTTAACGTCAATGTACATTGTGTATTTCCAAGTATGCTGTCTATCTATTTTGACATCAGTGATAGACTGGAATACAACGGTGATATTATCTAGTGCTTCCATACCTTTACGGACATTGGTTGGTTAAGCTTTTGATTACTCTCCTACCTGGATATCTTCCATGTTGATCCTATTTCTATTTCAATGGTACTGGACTTCTGATGGATCAAACCACAACCTCCATGGATTTGTATGACACTAGTGGAAATTGAAAACCACCCCATACATATTGCATTCCACAATGAATGGTGCGCTGCTTCCATATGTGCACGATGCACAAGCTAAAATCGTATTTCTCACTGATGGGTTATTCCTGTGTCTGACATGGAGATATGTTAAAACATGAATGAAATCTAAATGAAATCTTAACTCGGTACAACCGTAGCACTGCATTGCTTCTGTGGCTAATCTGAATTAGACTTGCAGCAAGGAGATCACAGAAGTGCACCGTTTTTCATAAAGGAGCTGTTCGCCACCTAACTTGTGTCTAATATAATATCCTGGATATAAGCATCCCCCTATGTCACTAGTGGTCTGCATACAGAACAGTACATCCACTGGGTAAGCCAAGGCATCCTATCTGTGGCTACTACTGAAGTATCAATCTCATTGACAGATGCAGTCAGTGTGACTTTCTAGCACATGGTTAGTGTTATATACAGGCTAGAAGATTTCTTCGTATTGCCTTTAGTGGCTATCTGGCCAATTCAATAAGAGCAGCATTATATGTGATGCTGACTGCTAGGTCTAGTCATCAATAAAGAGTCTCTCTCCCCTGTGCCCCAGACAGTCCTATTTCACCAGCAGCTGTGGCTGAGAGGCAGTCCAGTGAGATATACACCAACAACCAACACATTTAGTCACTGGTGAAGACAATCCCATCATAGGACATTAAGGCAATGCATTCATAAAGTTGTGTTATTTTATAGTAAGTCTTATAACCAGATTAAAATTACTCACAAATTCAATGTTTTTTACCGTAAGGTCTCTTGCAAATTGTGACGATACTACAGCCTCTCATAGACTGTCCAGGAGAAATCTTGTTTAGCCCAAGTTTATTGACTACTCTGCTCATTATCACAAATCTGCTCCTGGCTTCAACAACTCACCACAGACATGGCTGTAAAGTCTCCTCTTCTGTCAGGGTTTGTTTCTCTCATCATTTTTTTCTCTCCATCACTCTGAGTGACGATGAAGGCAATGAACCGGATCCCGAGTCACACGGCTACGCTAGCTCGGCGATGTCATCCCCATCCTCCATATTGACAAAAACAGGGATTTACACATATTAATGAATAATACACCACGACACCTAGGAAGAGGTCTGAGGAAAGAAGAACGTGTGTGTGGAGCGCGGGGGGAGGGGTTCACTCGGTATCAATTTAGTTGTTATTCCTCTGGGAATATGCTAATACCTCTGAGTAGCTGTGTTCCTTCCCTTTGTGGCCAGTGTACCTTGTTAGGCTGTGGCCTCTTCAGTGGCAGCGAGGATAGCGAGAGGGAAAAATAGACAAATAAATAAATAAAGGAGTGAAAAGGCGGAGAGGACGGGAGAGAGAAAGAGAGAGGGAGAGGGCTCGTACGGCAGCACCTTGACGCGGATGTACAGCTGCTCGCCGCGCGCCTGTCTCACCTTTCCCCTCGTCTGTCGACTGACGCGTTTGATTCTCCGCATTCATACATTAATGAGCCGAGCATGCTGACACCTCATCTCACAGCCTACTTTGGGTACGAAGGCCCTGTTTTGCATATCACTACCAACCACCACCCCCCCCCCCCCCTCCTCCTTTATGACACCCTGCCCATCTTTAAAGAGAGAGGAAGAGATGCAGAGAAAGTGAGAGAGTAAAGAGGAGAGGGAAAGAAAGATGCACAGACAGAGAGAGAAAGCAAAAAGGAAGGACAATGAGAGAAAGAGAGAGAGAGAGAGAGAGAGAGAGAGAGAGATGTGGGACATAGATGACGAGGGACAGAGAGAATGGTAAAGGGTCAGAGGAAAAGAAACACATCTCCTTTATTCCAGCATCCCTTTTTGACAGCTTTAGTTTGACCCTTTCCACCACTGCCAACACACACCACACACACAACAGAATATTATATTCCTATTGTGTCAAATGAAGACAACTATCTGTGCCTCTAAAACAGATCATTATGACCAGCTCATTAGTGAGCACTACTTACACTACTTACGTCCAGTACTCCTCAGTCATGAATCCGCTTTCTACAGAGAACCACACTTATTATAATCCTGGACCACATGGTTAGGATGGGGAGCCTGGCACATACAATATGACAGCTCCTGTGTTTTGATATGTATATTTCCTGGGCTTATTTCTTGTAATTGCATGCTTATTAGTTTTAATGGGTTTTAGGGAAATGTCTATAGCTATGGCACTGCTGACTTTGAAATGATGCTTGCCTTCGTGTCTGATCCATGAGGAATGGATGATAGCCTATAATATAGGCTGGCTAAAATTGGTGTATCAGATGGTTAAATGTCAGCCTATATAATGCTTATGGTAGGATCCATCTGTATATCTTTCTCTACATGTTACATACAGCCAAAAGCCTGTCGTGAATTATGCACATACAGTATGTCTCTCGCTTTTATAAAAAATGTAAAAACATTATTTTTCGAGATGGAAATTAAGTCCAAATGCCAATGGAATGATGCCAGTTATATGTATATGTTCCTGATTTCTGCATCTCATTGAGTGATCATGATAAATGTTTCAGGAGTCGATCAAAGATTAAACGATGGGGGCTGTTGCAATGGCAAGGTTTCTCTGAAATATCCTTTCGTCCCTGCTGCCTTACAAGCCTTCCTGCACTAATTGTAAATTAAAACCTCTCATCGAGCAAAACAAAATATTTGGTGTGAGCGGTGGTGGCAGCAGTGAGGGGGTGTGTCGACATCGGAAACGAGGGGGTGGGCACCAGGACGAGGTGATGAAGAGAGCTGACTGGGATGGGGTGTGTGTGGTGTGGGGGGCAGGGGGGGAAGGTAAAGATGGGGGTGGGCTCTGAGGTGATGGAGTCTGTATAGGTATCATATTGATATCTGTCAAAGCTAATGTAATACATTTATGTTTTCCCCGGCCCTGAGAAGGAGGGTGCTGCCTTTTAAGTGGCGCAGGCTGTCATCTGTGTGAGCGGGGAAGAGAGTGTGAATGTCACTTTGAACTGCACACCGGCGCATCCCACCGCTCCCCCTAATGAGAGAGAGGGGCTGCCTCTGTGCCAGCCCAGGGGCCAAGGAGGAGACGCCACCCTCCGGGCACCCAACCCCCTTCCATCCCTCATAGGACCTGACAGCCTCAGATAAATCAGCCACTCCACACTCCTCCGCCCCTCCACCTCTCCATCCCGCTATCCCTCCTTCCACCACCTGCAGTGGGAGGAGAGCGCTCATTTTCCACAGGGAGAGGGAGAAAAGGAGGGAGGGAAGGAGAAGAGTGGAGGAGGATGGAGGAGAGTAGAAGAGGAAGGGGGTTGTGCACACTGGGTCGCAGAGTTCCAAACTCTTCTGAAGTCAAAGTTCTCTGGGAGACTGCGAGGATCTGGAACATTCCATAGCCTCAAGTCCAGTTCAGCGTGCTTTGAGTGTTGCTCAGTTATTGGTTTGTTTCTTTGTTTGTTTGCCCTGTATGCGTTCTGGTGTCACCGTTGTGTGATGAAATCCCTCTTCTGGATGTTTCCGTTGTGCATAGGACAAGAGGTCCGGGGGTCACTGTGCTGATGATTTTGACGCTAACACTGTTAGCTATCTAGTGCAGAAGAGTCGTTCAGACTCTAACTGGCCTGCGGGAGTAATTATACTGTTGGCTGGGTTCAGAGGTATCACTCAGTGTGTGAGGGGCACGGGGAGGGGCACGGGCAGCGGCAGGTGCACAGGCAGAACACCCAGGTGTGCACTGTAATACCCCCCACCCTGCCTCCCGCCCTCTGTCCAATGGCTTAAACATCTCTGCCCTGCAGGCCAATCCCAAGATGCAATAGTCCATCCTCTGTGTGTTATTGTGTTTACACACAATATTGCATGCACTTGAAGTCCCATGGTAATTGTTGTTGCATGAGACTGTACGCTCATTAGCAGGATTGGGAGGAAATTGATTACATGTAATCTGATTATGATGAAAAACTGTAACTCTAATTAGCTACGCTACCTGCTAAAATATTGTAATCAGATTACAGATACAGTACTTTTGAAAAACTAGATGATTACTTCTTGGATTACTTTTAAATTCAGAAAGGATGTTTGCAAAAAAATACATTATGAGACATTATGTTTTTTCAAGGACATTCAATTTAGCATTGAAAAAAGGTGCAATGCCTCTTAAGGGGAAAGTCATCTAAAAGTAAATGAAAGTAATCAGATTACATTACTGAGTTCGGGTAATCCAAAAGTTATGTTACTGAAAACAGTTTTGGACAGGTAGCTAGTAATTGTAACGGATTACATTTACAAAGTAACCCTTGTGAGTTGCCATGTGAATATTCTTGTGTGTAGCCATATGAACAACTTTGTCAGACAAGTAAGATACTGCAGGGGACGTACTTATGCATTTCTTTTTTGTATTTTAAGATTATAATGGCTATCTAATCATAATAGCTTCTTGGGTTGGATGAAAGTTGAATAAACTGCAACCTGATCAATATATATATTTTTTTATTGTTTTATTTTCAAAGGAGCAGTTTTTTGAGGAAAAGCTGTTATTTTCGCCAACATAAGACAGCAAACACAGGCTATACTAGAGGATCTAGACACCACATTGAGTTTAGGGATTGTAAGAACATGTGGAGGAGCAGTGGGTTTGTTTGACGGCTGGTACCGAGGGATGGAAGTGGAATCTGCTAGGTGGCCCAGGCATTGTGAAGAGGATACAGATGAAAGAAGAGGAGAGGAGTGTGAACTCCAGACAGATGGTAGAAGTACAGTAAAGGGGGGATGAGGTAGGGACGACAGGAGCGAGAGAAAACAAGAAGAAAGAAGGGGAAAGAGGAGAAAATCCTCCCGCAGGAGTACTTTTTTTTTTTTGCATTGTTGCTTTCATTATCTGGCTTCTGTCATTTTATAAGCTTTGTATCTTTGAAATGAAGGAGCGAAAATAAAAGGGAGGGGAAAAAAGCAATAGAGGAAAAAAAAAACTGTGAAATTAATCTTTTGTGCCTGGCCTGATGGAGGTGCGACATGCTCAGACAAAAGCCGGACCAGGAGAAGCTGCTGTGATTGATGAATAAAGTAAAGGTGTCAGAAGTGTATTATGTAAATTAGCGGAGGCAGAGACCATTTCGGGAGCGAATGAGAGAGCGGACGGCCGCCTGTGCGTGTCACAGGGGCCGATCGTCCCCCGAGCGGCGGCACCGTGCCATCTTTCATCTCGGCAGACAACCTCGGCTCGGCCGGCAATCTCTGCTGTCGCGCGGCTCTATGACACTATGCTATGAGCTGGTGAGAGAGAGAAAGAGAGGTAGAGGGATAGAGAGCAAAGAGATGGAGAGAGGAGCAGGGTTTTGAATTAATATAGTCACGCTGATTGACCAGTACATAGTATACCGTTACAGCCACCACACTGTTCACTTTCACAAAGGGGAATACTGTTAGTTCACTTGTTGGAGTCATAAAAACAATTGTAAAAAAAAAAAAACTCACTGTCTTATTCCCACTGACAATACATTATACAGGCATAGGATTGGAGATTGAGCTGTTGTGTAATGTGATGGTGTGTATTGTGGCAGTGTGTGTTTTATGGTGCAGTTACCTGTGTAGTGTGTGTTGTGTTAGTGTATGTTATGGCCTGTGACATTATGAGTGTTATTGTTATTTCAGTTTATGTGACAAAACAAGCAAGTATATAGTAGAGAATAATTGTACCATCCAAAACACTGTGAAATACATTTTCCATAACCAAAAATATTGTATTTTCTGCTGTTTGAAGCTGTACAAAAACCAAAAGTAAAAGACGCAAAAATGTTACTTAAGAATGGGAACCATAGAAATAGCTTGCATAGAACACATCTACCTAAATGAGAATGTCAGATCTATAACACACTTTTCTACATGAATGGTCAGCTTTAAAATATCACACAAACACACACGCACACACATGCACACACACGCACACACACACACACACACAGAACTGGCAGAGAGAGACGTGGTTCACCCAACCCAGGACCTCACCAGCAGCTTTCCGCTTCAGTCAAACGCTCACAGCGACATCGCTTTTAATAGGATGACAAAAACAATCGATCACGTATGAACAACACAGAACAATATAAAGAGGTTAAGGGAAATTGATGACATCCTCTGCTTTAATTCGGCACCGAACTGCGGTCCTGGATGATTGAAATAGACAAAGATGTATAGGGTTACCTTGTTGAGGAGGATACGCTAATTGCTAGCACTTGTCGTTTCTCCTCAGCTTTGTCTCAGTCACAGAGGCTAACTAGCCAGCTCTTCCCCATTCAGTTTGTTTGTTCAGCGGACAGGCTGCTGAAGAAGCTATTTTCATCAAGCAGCTCGTTATTAACGGGTTCATAAGTAAGCCGGCCCTGCTATTTCTCCGTGTTAGTGTTTATTATGAGTCCACAAAGAGCTAGGCCTGTCTCTAATGAATGAAAGAGCCCTGTGTAATTGAGCCTTATTAGGCCCCAATAGAGTACCGGTAGCAGAGATATTGAGAGAGAGAGAGAGAGAGAGAGAGAGAGAGAGGGAGGGAGCAGGAGAAGAGATTGAAAGAAAGAGAGAGACAGAGAGAGAGAGAGGGGGAGAGAGAGGGAGGGAGCAGGAGAAGAGATTGAAAGAAAGAGAGAGACAGACAGAGAGAGAGGGAGAAAGACAGAGGGATAAAAGAGAAAGAGAGGGAGGGAGAGAGCGGATGCATGTACACGAGTAGTGAGATTGAGAATAAAGGGAAGAGAGAGAGGGAGAGAGGCTGGCATTGTCAAACTCGTTCCGCTTCTGTGACTCTGTTTATTAATTTCGTCACTGAGGCACATGGCAGAGTAATTTCAGATCCCTTCCACTACAGTGGTTTACATATTTATACTGTAAGTATGAATGACAGTTAAAACTGTGCTGATGCCATATCATACAGACTCGTAAACATTGGCGAGCACTTCAGCTGGCTTCATCTTAAAGGGTGGCTGGAAACCTAGCGGTTAGAGCGTTGGGCAAGTAACAGAATAGTCTCTGATTAGAATTAGTCGATGTGCCCTTGAGCAAGGCCTTCCAGGTGCGCCGGACTACTATGGCTGACCCTGTAAAACGACACATTTCACTGCATCTATCTGACAATAAAACAGCAAAAAATAAAATTATAAAAATAAAGGCACTCTGTCCAGTAAATCTAAAATTAGACTACACGCCTGTAAAGTTTTAGAGATGAGATAAGGAGCCACAAACTGAGGACCGTTGCCAGTCACAATGGGTACTGGATTTACAATACAAGTCATGCACAGTATGACATTATTCCAGCACCACAAGCAAAGCATTTTTGAATATATATTGTATATATCTCCGCTATGACAACCAGAGGTCTTTGCTATCCTCAAGTTCCTTGGCCCCGCCTCTCTCTCTCTTTCTCTCTCTTCTAGGGTGTTCCAAATGGCTGAGGTAGTCAAATTCACACACCTGGTTATTTTTCTCTTTATTCAGCCTAGAAAAATCTCAAACACACACCCTCCTCTCTTCTCCTCACTCCCATCTTTCCCTCAGCCTCCCTCTTTCCCACACCTCACTCCATCTTTCAACCCTCCCCTCCCACCCTTCCTCCCATCTCTCCCTCTCTCGCTCTCTCATTTGTGCCCGGTTTTCCTCTACATACATGCAGGACTGTCGTAGTGGGTTATCCCATATTGCTCTCAAGCACACGTTTGTGGGCCCTCTCCCTTTCAAACCCCTGTGTACGCACATTACTGGCCAGAGACAATAACTGCTATGAATTAGGGAATGTACATACACACATACGTACATATGTCACATGTCTCTCGTGTGTAAGGCACTCATTGTGTGTGTGTGTGCGTGTGCGTGTGTGTGTGTGTGTGCAATCATTAATGGCACAGGAAACGGACTCATACAGAGGACTTCTCTGTATGAGACAAAGTCTCTCTCTCTCACACACACATAGGAATACACATGGACGTGCACCCACAGACACGCGCACACACAAACACACACAAACACACACACACACACACACACACACACACACACACACACACACACACACACACACACACACACACACACACACACACACACACACACACACACACACACACACACACAATGGAGGAGGTAGAGGATTATATCTTTCTGCTACAATGGAGGAGGTAGAGGATTATATCTTTCTGCTACAATGGAGGAGGTAGAGGATTATATCTTTCTGCTACAATGGAGGAGGTAGAGGATTATATCTTTCTGCTACAATGGTGGAGGTAGAGGATTATATCTTTCTGCTACAATGGAGGAGGTAGAGGATTATATCTTTCTGCTACAATGGAGGAGGTAGAGGATTATATCTTTCTGCTACAATGGTGGAGGTAGAGGATTATATCTTTCTGCTACAATGGAGGAGGTGGAGGATTATATCTTTCTGCTACAATGGAGGAGGTGGAGGATTATATCTCTCTGCTACAATGGTGGAGGTAGAGGATTATATCTTTCTGCTACAATGGTGGAGGTGGAGGATTATATCTTTCTGCTACAATGGTGGAGGTAGAGGATTATATCTTTCTGCTACAATGGTGGAGGTAGAGGATTATATCTTTCTGCTACAATGCCCTGATACCAAATTATTCACCAATTTTGCTGATCATTAATCTGATTTATTAGATTCCATCCCATCACCGAGGCAAAAATGTTTTTCCCACATCAACAATTACACCCACATCACCCAGCAAATGTAGACATGGATATTGGTGCTTTTATATGATGGACTGTTTTTTCTGTGTGTATTTTCCACTTTGCTTTCAACTCGTAAACTGAGTGGTATATACAAAAACAACAACAGCAAACAAAACAGATGTTTGCCCAAATGCATACGGAATGAGTCTCCCCTCGTGCCTCTAAAGACCTGATGAATTAGCTCAGTGGCTGATTCCTCTACCGTTGTTGACTTTCCAGGGCACAGCCAGAGAGTAGTGAGCTGTTTAAAACACTCTACTCTCTCTCAGTTCCATAATGGTGGGGATTAACTTGGCCTGAACTGTGCATGGCTTAACCACAAGCGGCCATGTTGGATTCCGATGGTTGTTTTTGTTTTAACCCTCTTAGTGACTGGGTCTCGGCCCCAAGCGAACCACTCTCGGCGCCCCTCAAATTGGAGCCGTAGTTACACAACGGATGAAAACACCCTAAAACTCTGTTTATGGAACAGGTGCAGTATTAGTCATGTGCTAATGATTTTTGCTTGTTAAAAATTGTACTTTTATAAGATAGAGGCTCATTGACATTGAACACATTGAACCACACAACCAACAGCAGCTGTCTATTATTGAGTCAATGATTTTGTGATTACAGTATCCCCATGTATGAATCTTTAGGGATGCGTACTGAAGATGACTCCATCCATGGACTTACTAGACACTGGGCTGTGTTAAGGCCTAAACTACCTAACATCAAAACTTAGGCCTGCAAAGGCTCTAAACACTTATCACACTTATCATCACTTATCAAGTATAAAGAAAAGACAATGGGGATTGTTCTAAAACAGATACCATGCTTTTATTGGCTTTTTAGATTCATAATGGAGATATTTTGTGTCACCATGATTTATGGCAATACTGTCAACCCCCCATTTTAGGACTGGAAAATCATTATTGTGATTCATGAAAACAAAGATGTCAAGGTATATATCTGTCAATATTATATACTGTAAGTAGCTAAATAACTTGAAGTCAATAACAAGGTTTCCATCCAACCTTTTTATGCGGGTAAAGTACATCAGATAAAATATTTAATGACAGGCTTGATGGAAACATTTATCTGTAAACTTTCCAAATGTCGACAAAACTAAATACTCTAGACAAAGTGGGATATTTTTGTGTCGGTAAAGTGAATTACGGGAGAAATCATATCAAAGTAAACTTGGAATCACACGATTACATGTTGTGTGGTACTCCTACTACGACTCGTCGGGAAAGCATGCAGTTTATTAATCTACAGATTAAATAAGTTATGATCAGGGTGGTGAAAGTGCAAGGTGATGAGCTTAATGCTCCTTTCCAATAAATACGAAGGGTCTTATTCTGGTGACAGGATGATCGATGCTTGGCTGCCGTTTGACAAATACAAATAATATCGCTCTTTTGTCCATAATAATCTCATCATGTAGGCACACTTGCTATTAAATGCAAACATTTTTGTGAGAAAACAATCATTAGAGTTGAAAATGCAATAGAAACCCATTTAACTTGTATTTTTGTATTTGGTACATGGGAATTTAACTGCAAAATGTATTTTTATGTGCACTACGTCATCATGCACAGCTTTTTATCCGCAAGTCAAGTCAACACATCTCTGGTGGGAAAATGCATATTGTTTTTATGTGGATTTTAGATTAAAATCTGTCGCCAAGTGGATGGAAACCTAGCTACTGCATGTAAATATTCACGTTTGTGTATATTTCCGTTCCACTTATGATAAAAGTTAGACAGACCCGAAAGAGAGTGAGGGCAAGCCACGGGGAATGAATCCTTTACACAAGCTTGGTTTTCAAAGTTTAGTAATTAGCAAATAATCAGGACATTGGAAACTACAAACAAACACCAGACCAATCCGGCAACGAGACCTCTTCCTTTTTATTTTCCCTCTCTCTCTTTCCTCGTTCTCCATCTCATTTATCTTTCATTGTTTACTTTTTAATTAATCGCGCCGGTTCATTCTAAACATGTCAGAATAAATAAAAAATGTTATTGCTGTGATATCGGCCGCGATTCTGTTATTAATGCTGTGGAGAATTCAGGCACTGTTTGCAAATAATATCCTCAAATTGAATCATTGTTGCATGAATATATGCAAAATATTCATTTCTGGCGGTGTGAGGGTTGAGTGCTTTTAAATTGGAGAGATCATTCATGGCTTCACCTTTTCAGGCGAGATAAAGTCGTGTGCAGTAACATTACAATGAGGGGAGAAGAGGAGAGGAGAGAAGAAGAGAAGAGACGGATGAAGAGGGGAGAAGAGAGGAAATGAACGAGAGTAGAAAGTGGGTATCATTGTGTTTCTGTGTAAGTTAATCACATATGTGTTTGTGCATGGTCTCATATCCCAGGTTCCCATTGAGCTGCTAGCATCAAGACATGTTAACTTTGCTCACTGGACTTTGTTCAATGCACCTGATACTGGGAAGCCACATCAGGAAATGAAATAAACCAGGCCACTTAACCCCCTGTTTAACCACTGTGTGATAATGTGTTTGTATGGTACAGCTGATTACATCCACTTTACAGAGATACCTTTTTGTTTATTTGTTTATTTGGCTCATGTGCTCTAGTATGAAATGTGTGGCCACATATTTGTGGTCAAGGATTGTAAGTGAAATGATCAACCAAGTGTGTCAAATGACTAAACAGACAATAACGCCAGCAGAAGCCATGCTATTCGTTTGAATCATATTTAGCAAAAAGACTACTAACAATGTTTATGTAACCCAGTTCAATTAGTAGGCTACTACCAGAACATGTTCAGATAACTGTCCTACCTATCCTAATCTTGCCTCCCTGTCATTCAACTATATTGGAGAATGGGTGTAGTTTGTTCTCTTATTGTTTGGGCTTGTTTCCAGCCAACCTTTTCTCCTCTACAGTGGAAGGAGTACAGTCATCCATCAGATACCCCGCCCAGGTGATTTGCATGTTAAGAGGTGACTCCCCCTCCCTCGCCTGTTATTGCAAAGTTCTCCATCCTGTCGCAGAGGAAAACTAATATCCAAGACAAATATTTTTTTCTTATATTCATGCAACCAAGATTAACAAGTATAAGCACTGCATAATGACTGGTAGAATCAGATTCCTGGGATATGAATTTCAATGCAATATGCCCAATATTTTATGTTAATACAATAAAAATGTAAAGTTGAAATTATGGTCTTATTTTTATGTAAAAGGTATGCTGAAGAATAGTGTGGCACACTCGCTCACGTGTCCGAGCCCCCGCCAAGGGATAGGCTGTTGCTAAGAGACGAGGGAAGGAAACGGACCATTGCCAATGATGAATTAACTGAGGAAGGTGGTTGACAGTAATCTTTGTCACTAGATGCACTGGCTGTCTAAATCCTGTCATTTTATGCATCTCATGCAAAACAGATGTACCCAGATACTAGCAGGGGAAAAAAATAGTCAAATTCACCGGGAGAGAAAAAAAAAATCATTATACATGGCTAGGGGTTGGATGGCTGTCACAAAGAATTTCATTATTTTTCATCCCATAACGAGAAGGTGGATTGGAGCATATTGTAATTTTACTTGGGACTCTAAATAATTTGGGAAGTTTGTGGTGGGGAAGTTTGCTTCCCTCCATTGCACGCTCATTATGATGGGATCAGGGCAGAGGTGCTCAATCCCTTCCAGAGAACGATAGGCTTTGACACAGAAATGGCCTGACACTGCACTCCTCCATTCCTGCTATCCCCCTCTACCCTTCACCTCTCCTCCTCTCTTTTCAATCTCTCTTTCTCCACTCCAACTTTCCTTCTCTCTTCCTCCCCTCCCTTTTTCATCTCATCAGACACACTTTCCCTTCTGTTCTCCCTCACTCATCATATGGTCTTTCAAATCTCCCTCTCACCCATCCGTCCATAACAGTAGAACGGCCTGAACAGAACCCAGTCCATGTAGCGGCCCATGTCTGCAGATGACTTACTAAGTGTTGCGGTGATTGTCGTGTTGCTTATCCTAGGGAAATATGTGTCTGCTCATCATGTCCTTCAATCACAATTCCTGCACGTGATAAGTGAAAATAAATTATATTTAACTATTAACTCCTGATAATAATACCCATTGTTGTAGTTGTATTCTTCCATTCAGCTTGTTGTCGTTGGAATATGCATTAATTGCACCCTATCTTCGTTATAATATCATAATCAAGACAATGCACAGTATTTTGCTCTTTATTCAGTAATCAAATTTTGTTTTTCCTTAAAATGAACATAAACCTAATGTGTTATTCTGGGAGAGAAAATAAAATACATATTTTAGATGAAGACAATGTTGACGCAAGGGAAAAATACCTACCTGGATGTAAAAATCCTCTGCCTCTCTCTGCACGTTGAGTAAGCATTCTCTGTTAAGTATACTAGAGAGAGAAGAGAGGGATAGAGGGAGAGAGAGAGAGAGAGAGAGAGAGAGAGAGAGAGGGACGGAAGTTAGAAACAGGTCAAATTTAGTAAAAAGGGGATTGGGAGAGAGAGAGAGAGAGAGAGAGAGAGAGAGAGAGAGAGAGAGAGATGTACTGTAAGTGTGCTCCATGGAGTCCCCTCTCTGCAGTCTCGGTCTCTGATTTCCGTTCATTGTAAAGATTGATGAGATCTCTGCCGGACTGAGTGGAGAATGCAAGATTTTGGGGGGTATTATTCAAAACAGGACTTATTTTTGGAGGCCGTTATGCATGCACACCTGATCAGCATGTCACCAGGCCTCCCCGCGCCGCATGATGGAACTGCCCAATTTACTTATTTTCACCTACCTTGCATAAAGGCGGCTCACACGGGCATACACACAGGCTTTCTCTCTCTGTTTCCCTCTTCCCTCTTCCCACAGACCCACACAGGTCTCCCATGCAGTGGCATGTCCATGTCAGTTATTACAGAGACACACTGGCGTGTGTGCGCACACACACACACACACATACACACACACACACACACACACACACACACAGTAAAAGGACTTGGCAGACTTGCGTACATGGGGAATTGGGCCAGTGGAAGATACAAGATTTAACAAAGAGGAAGTGATGCGTTTGTCCCTCTCATGCTCCTGTGGACGTGCAGGAGTCTCTCCTTGTCCCGCTCAGGGGTCGTTAACCTGGAACGGAGGTGTATGTATGTGTGTGCGGCAGAGTAGTGTAGCAGTGTGTGTCCCCTCAGCCATAACAAATGTGACATGGCCACAGAGGAATAGTGGCAACCAGAACTCCAGAGCAGGACAGGACAGGATGTTTCAGTGTGTGTAATATCAGCTCTTACCTTAGCCCTTGTAAAGAGGAGAGAGGCTTTTATTTAAAGAGGCTGACAAAGTGCTCTTTTAATAGTGTCACTGCCATACATAAAGGACTTATTGAAACAGTGGGTTGTAAATCAGATATATAAGGATATGTCAGTTGACGTAAGCAGGATCGCAATTGGTGATGGAAATATCTTTGTGTTAGCGTGCGTTATAAGACCAATGAATATATATCAAGAATTAAACATATTTAATTTTGTTGTCAAACTCCATCATAATATTCATAAGTAGTTTCTAGACTGGAGACCTTCAGATGAAGTGCTACTGTAGCATCTTATGCAAGACCTCCCTAACCACTGTGTGATGTATGGAACCAGAGCAGGGGCCGCGCTATCTGCCCTGATGTTGGCAAACTTTCCGGGCTAGCCTAGCGACTCACAGCTATTTATACTACTGAACTATGTGTAGATGCATATGTGGGCACAACAGGCCTGCAGGTTTGAAGGAGAGCTAGGGAAGTTTTCTGCAATATTAAAAGGATGGTATTTGGATGTCTTCGCTGGTCAATGTTGCGTTTAGGTCTCGAGGCTTGGGGCAATGTGAGAGGAGAGAAGAAAGAGAATGATAGTGGAGAGAGAGGAAATAGATTATATATAAAAGAGAGATTGATGGAGAGGGAGAGAGAGGACAGCGAGAAAGGAGAGAGGATAAATTGAGAGGGAGGAGAAAGAGAGAGAGGAAAAGAGAGAGGAAAAGAGAGGGTGGAGAGAGAGGAAAATAGAGGGTGGAGAAAGAGGGAGGTGAAAGAGAGGGTGGAGAGAGAGGGAGGTGAAAGAGAGGGTGGAGAGAGAGGGAGGTGAAAGCGAGGGAAAGCCCTATGGACTCTCCACCAGATATTTACGGCATGTGACTCCATCTCAGGCTGGGCAGCTGGGGAGAGCAGGTGGACCGAACAGGTCAGCTCATTAACACACTCAGTCATGCGCACACGCATGCACACGCACGCACACACACACACACACACACACACGTTTGGGTTCTCTGTCTCTCTCATTCACAAACACATTAAAATGCTCCCCTCTAGCTTGACATCTCTTTTCCCCAGTCCCCATTCAGTTCAGCTCAGTCCAGGTGTGTCTTATTTGAGTGTTGCTCTGACTCAGTGGGCACACTGCTGGCTGCCCAACCCATTGTCCGACCACATTAATCACAGCTCTCACCATAGATCCAGCTCTTTATCCCACAATCCCCTCTCAAAGAGGAACACACTGAGTGACCATAACCCCTGACCTCTGAGAACCAACCCTAGTGTCACCTCCATGCTCATACCCAGCCCAGGCCATGCCCCTTACCCCCCATCTTCCACCCCCACCTTAGCTGGACTGATCCTACCATCATGAGTGACTCTACCTTTCATGGCCTGTTTCCCTTTTTACCACCATTAAAGACATATAGACCCCCATTCCAACCAGACAGGCTCTAGAGCAAATCAGTAAAGGAGGGAACAAGGTGGAAGGAAAGGAGGAAGGAAGGAAAGATATAAAGGTGCCATTGTCAGGTATTGGGAACAGGGGCCCTGTGTGAAGCCGTGCAGCCATGCAGCATCAGCTGTCGGCTAGAGAGTGTCGTGTTGGATGTCACCTCACCGCGTGGTAATTGGTGGCAGTTTGAGGTGTAAACAGGGTGATGGCGTGGCTATAATCACTCCCTGTTTGTGTGAACGGAGTGAGAGAACGAGGGATAAGGTGGAGGGAGATGAAGGGCATAGGGGAGGAAGGGGGAGGTTAGGGGGGATGTGTGACAGGGTGTGAGACCTAACCCTCACTTCTTCTTGGCTCCTCTTGAATTAGAGACATCGCCGGGAGAGAGGTGACACACTCACTTCGTGGTGCAGAGGAGCTGAGACGCGCATGCACACACACACGTGCATGCGCACGCGCACACACACACACACACACACACACACACACACACACACACACACACACACACACACACACACACACACACACACACGTGCATGCGCACGCGCACACACACACACACACACACACACACACACACACGTGCATGCGCATGCGCGCACACACACACACACACACAGAAGTACACACACACACACACACACGCAAAAAGGCTGACACCCATCTTCACATCTCAGGAGCAGAAACCCAGGAAGTCCCAATTAGAGGAGTGGAAGGAAATGTGAAACTGTTACATATCCACTTAACAGCGGACACACACACACACACACACACACACACGCGCGCGCACACACACACGCACACAAGCGCGCGTGTGTGTGTGTGTGTTTATTCTTGTGTGCATGTGTCCAGTTATTTATTTGTGTGTTGCAACAAGGCTGTGTGTGTGTCTGTCAGTGCCCACAAGTGCCAACAACGGGAAACTGTGACATTACACAACGTGACAGCCCACAGTAGCCCCCTCTGCTTCCTCCTTCCGCTCCCTCTAACTGTCACCACTCCTTCCTTCCTTCCTCAGTCCGTAAAGGGGGCTCACAGCTTAGACCTCGCTGTAAAGCCAGGGCGCTGGATGCAGAGATGGGA
The DNA here is from genome assembly GCA_023634145.1 of Thymallus thymallus. NCBI lineage: Eukaryota > Metazoa > Chordata > Actinopteri > Salmoniformes > Salmonidae > Thymallus > Thymallus thymallus. Next base: position 18,512,172 of record CM042389.1, on the reverse strand, counting down.
TGCATGGGTGGTGTGGTGGGGGGTAGTTAGCAATGTTTATGCCGTCACTGCTGCTGTCACTTAGAGGAGTTACACACACACATAGCCATACACACGGCGGAGGAGGAGGTGCGAGGTGGACAAGAGCTGTGCTGTTACAATAAAGAGGAGTCAGGCTACTCAGGGTTTATCTTAACACATCTACTTTCATATCTTTGAGTTTAAGAAACCTTTTTTTTTTTTCTTCCAGCATAACCTCTATTGCTTTTGCTTCTCTCATTTGCATCTTATCATCCATTTCTTTAGACTCCCATCTTTTTTCTCTCTCTCCCCCTTCTTTGTCTTTGGGTTCTCGTGTAAGACACAGTCCATCCCCTCCATGTTGTGAACATCCCAGCCACAGGGGACCAGGGACAGTGTACGTACAGATGGACTATTTCTGTTCCGGAGGAGCAAAGCCTAGGGAAACACAGAGTCACGTTAGCATCACAGAAAACATCTCGCCCTCATGCCTCTGCCTGAATTATTCAGGAAACCAACCCTGCGTGCGTCAAAGTTCTGTCCCCTTGTGTTCCAAGGTCCTCTTTTATTGTCTTACTCTATTCCGTTGTTCCTTTTCATGTTAGATGGCTAGAATGGACACTCGGTAATGTTGTCAGAACTGACGACCTGATGACGTGTTTGTTATTAGGGTTAAGGACAAGGATAAGGCTCGGGAAAGAATTTAGTTGAGTGAACTGAACTAAAATGTACTTTGGGATTAGAAAGGGTTATACTTCCTGTCTGGCATGGCCAGATGACCTCTCACTGATTAATGTTCCCGTCACATTCTTAGTTGATGTCACTCAACAGGAAGAGATGCGAGTCCTCACAGATGGTCCATTCTTAGAGGTTGAGTTTGTCCTCTGTCTCACCTGAACCTCTATGTGTTTTATTGGGACCATTGTATCTGTGTGAATCTGTGGTGTGTGTCTGGCTAGAGAGTGAGGGATGAGAGGTCTGTTTGGGGCTGGCTCTATAATAAGTTGTCCCTGACACCCAGCTGCCTAATCATCCGCTATGATCCAGCCTCTGATCCAACGTCATAACCCAAAGTCCCACGTCGATAAATCCATCCCTCCCTCTTCTCCCTCCCTCTTTTCCCTCCCTCTTTTCTTCTCCTGCGGCTCGTGTCGGAGGGTTCTGAAGAGAGACACAAACACTAGCAGTCTATCATGGCAAGGTCGAGCTGTGTCCAAAACTCGGCAACTCTGGGGGAGAGAGAGAGAGAGAGAGAGCGAGAGAGACAGAGCGAGAGAGAGAGACAGAGCGAGAGAGAGAGACAGAGCGATAGAGAGAGACAGAGCGAGAGAGAGAGAGACAGAGCGAGAGAGAGAGACAGAGCGAGAGAGAGACACATACACACATACATGGGCATAAGGTGGGAGCTTAAACAACTTCTGTGAGTCTCTCACTCTTTAGATTTAATATTCTGGAGGGGTGGCAGAGCCTATTCTTCTGCGTGACCAATCCCGCCATCAAGTCAAATTTGCATTAGCAAATGGGAAAGCATCGTTGGTCTATTTGTTAATCTGATCTTTGTTTACCCAACACTCTTGTAATCCACTTTTAATTAAATATCCTCCCAAATATGTGCAAGCAGCAGTTTGACTTTGTCTGTTCTCACAGTGCCAGACCGAGGCGAGAAGGCGAAGCACTAGTCATGACACATACACAAGCAGACACACACACACACACAAACAACCCACAGGGCCGGGCGAGGAGGAGATATAGGGTCTGGTTGGGTCACAACTGGAGATCATGCTCTACCTATTGTCTGGGGAAATAACTCATTCCACACTCACAATGTAACTGTATATATTAGTTAGACACACATGACATATTTGTATATGCCTATGTATATAGTCTTACACACACACACACACACACACACCACAATATGGCTGCATAATATCCTTTATCTATATGCAGTTAATGTCATAGCCACTGATAATGCAGGCAGATACCTTGCAAGCAATTACTTCTCCTGGGCTAGTTCTGCAATAAAATACACAGGTAATAGAAAAGGGTAAAGCACATTGCCAACGAACAGAGTAAGACAACATTGTTGTGGATATAACACCGGCCTGAACTAGACTACAGATAATTCCTCCAACCCTGCCTCTCCCTTCATTGTCATTCATATGTGGTGTATGCTGTTCATACATATAATGAAAGACAGGGACATTGTGTCTGTATCAGTGTACTAAAGGTCACATCACAGTGTTCCTGACCTTACGATATCTAAATAACTCTATTTGGACCAGTCTAAGGCGTAGGATGTAATTCTATATAGCTTTGGCTATGTTACACAAAGCAACACTGGCGTGCCAGGTGTAGTGAATGCTCAAGGGCCAACTCGATTAACTTTGCTAGCGAGGCTTATTCCCATGCCATGGTCGGGAGGTTTTGAATATGGACCCAGGAGAAGGCGATTGTGCTTAACATTCTGTCTCACACATAGCTAGTATAACAAAACCATGACACAGTAAAAAGTGTTCATATTTTTAATTGCAGATTATCTATAGAGTTTGGTTGTGACTATAGATCTCCCCAAGCTGAGGTTTGGCAGATATGCAAGCAAATTGTTAACATTCTGTATGTAGCATTAACATATTAGCCATTTATTCCTTTCTCCAGGATTTTCTGCTGAACAACTGAAAATGTGGATAAAGGTAAGATATTGGCCGACAACAAGTCACATCTTCTGTTCCTCCATTACAAAAGAAACAGAACTTCCTGCTTCCTTTTAGCCAAGTTTCTCACAGGAAGAGACATGGAGTTCTGAACAGAACTGAATGAGAACAACTTATACCTTCAAAATAAATGTATTTTACCTATTTAAAGTACATCATTTACATTTCCAATTACGTATTTATATAAAGTCCTCATCAATCTACACACAATACCCCATAATGGCAAAGCGAAAACAGGTTTAAGATATTTAGCTAATTTATAAAAAATGTAAAACAGAAATACCTTATTTACATAAGTATTCAGAAACTTTGCTATGAGACTTGAAAATGATCTCAGGTGCATTCTGTTTCCATTTATCATCCTTGAGATGTTTCTACAACTTGATTGGAATCCATCTGTGGTAAATTCAATTGATTGGATATGATTTGGAAAGGCACATACCTGTCTATATAAGTTGACAGTGCATGTCAGAACAAAAACCAAGCCATGAGGTCGAAGGAATTGTCCATAGAACTCCAAGACAGGATTGTGCCGAGGCACAGATGTGGGGAAGGGTACCAAAATATTTCTGCAGCATTGAAGGTCCCCAAGAACAATGGCCTTTATCGTTCTTAAATGTAATAAGTTTGGAACCACCAAGACTCTTCCTAGAGCCAAACTGAGCAATGGAGGGGAGAAGGGCCTTGGTCATGGAGGTGACCAAGAACCCGATGGTCACTCTGACAGAGCTCCAGAGTTCCTCTGTGGAGAATCTTCCAGAAGGACAATCTCTGCAGCACTAGTGGCCAGACGGAAGCAACTCCTCAGTAAAAGGCACTGTAGTGAGAGTAAGTTCATAAACATTGGTTCACAGACCACCTTAATTTATCAATAAAATATAGCATACAATAACTTCCATAAAATGTCACTTTTTTCCTCATAAAAGCCGGTCTAATACACCTCTTCTCACAGTCCCCATCTTTCCAATGAGAGTATTAAGAAGTGATTTAATAGAGTTGTAAGAATGCACTGGCTCATTATCTGTCCATTAGCTGGTCCTGTGGGCTCCACTGGCTTCGTATTGGTTTCTATTGGGTTAGTGCTGAGGTACACACACCGCCAATATGGCTAATTTAGTCACCTCTACTCCCAGACAATGGAGGAAGAAAAGCACTAGCCTCCCAAGGCTAGCTTTACTAACGTTTGCACCCGTTCTCGTTAGAAGGTAGAAAACATACTATATATACACACAGTGCATATCATGGAACTGTATACATTTACACTAAAGAGCAGTCATTTCTTAATATTTCCTTTACATTTTATTTACCATTTGTTTTATACCCTCTAGAAAAAAATCAAGAGCAGTAGCTTTGCAAATCTGAAGCTAGATGCCTTTATTTGGTCTTTACCAGTGAGGCTGTGCATAGACCCAGACAAATCACCATCAGTAATATAGGCTTGTACCCTAAATAGCCGTATGGATTTTGACACACTTATATCAGCCCTAATTGAATCATAAATAGATGTATAGTATTCATTAATAAATAAAGACATTTCTTATGAATGAAATGGAAAAATCTGTGATGAGACAGGGGGAGGTAGAGAGAAAACAAGAAGAAAGGATGCAGCGAGAGAGAGAGAGAGAGAGAGAAGACAGGGGGATGCAGCGAGAGAGAGAGAAGACAGGGGGACACAGCGAGAGAGAGAGAGAGAGAGAGAAGACAGGGGGATGCAGCGAGAGAGAGAGAGAGAGAGAAGACAGGGGGATGCAGCGAGAGAGAGAGAGAGAGAAGACAGGGGGATGCAGCGAGAGAGAGAGAGAGAGAAGACAGGGGGATGCAGCGAGAGAGAGAGAAGACAGGGGGATGCAGCGAGAGAGAGAGAAGACAGGGGGATGCAGCGAGAGAGAGATAAGACAGGGGGATGCAGCGAGCGAGAGAGAGAGAGAGAAGACAGGGGGATGCAGCGAGAGAGAGAGAGAGAGAAGACAGGGGGATGCAGAGAGAGAGAGAGAGAGAGAAGACAGGGGGATGCAGCGAGAGAGAGAGAGAGAGAAGACAGGGGGATGCAGCGAGAGAGAGAGAGAGAGAGAGAGAGAAGACAGGGGGATGCAGCGAGAGAGAGAGAGAGAGAGAGAGAAGACAGGGGGATGCAGCGAGAGAGAGAGAGAGAGAGAGAGAGAGAGAAGACAGGGGGATGCAGCGAGAGAGAGAGAGAGAGAGAGGAAAGACAGGGGGATGCAGCGAGAGAGAGAGAGAGAGAGAGAGAGGAAAGACAGGGGGATGCAGAGAGAGAGAGAGAGAGAAGACAGGGGGATGCAGCGAGAGAGAGAGAGAGAGAGAAGACGGGGATGCAGCGAGAGAGAGAGAAGACAGGGGGAGGCAGAGAGATGAGACAGGGGGAGGCAGAGAGAAAACGAGAAGACAGGGGATGCAGAGAGAGAACGAGAAGACAGAGGGATGCATTGAGGAAGAGGCAAAGAGGGAAAGGAAGAGGAAGCGAGAAAGGTAGAATGAGTCAGAGAAAGAGGTGAAGAGCGATGGAGGGAGAGATGGTGAGAAGATGGTGTGAACATGCATATTAATGAGATTCTATGAATCAGACTGATTACTGCAACAATTAGGAGACTGTCGTCTTCTACCATGTGGTAGAATGAGGGAAAGAGAGGGATGAGTACAGGATAGTAGAGGTATATGTATTTTCTCAACACCTTCCTTTTTTATCTAAAAAACAATTTAAGGTGTTTTGTCTCTAGGATAGGCATATTAAAATGTGGAGAATTTAAAGTGATTTTAAAGAAGACAATTATGAAATGTGATCATTTTGAAGATTCTAGAAAGCAGAGAGAGAATAGACATAGGAGAAGATCAAGGCCAAGCCAGAGGTCTGCCTTTGTGTCATGGACAGGAAGTGTCCCTCTGCTCCACTGTCCAGTGTGTGTGTTTGTGTATGTGTGTGTGTGTGATCTGCAGAAGTTCCAGATTTGGTCTGTGGTCATAGCCTGTACAGAGAGTCAGCTGCAGTCCGTCTAATGTGGGGCCACTTTTCCTGTGTGTGCGCACACGTGTGTGTGTGTGTGTCTGAACCAGGTATTAGATCCCAGGCAACCACACAGACAAGGTTTTAGGAAGTTCAAGTTTTGTTTACTTACTCGCACACACAAACTCAGTCCCAGAGAATATTGTCCAACCACTCATCGGTCGGTTGGTTGGTTTGCCAGTCGTTCCTCTTCATCAGTTGTCACACCCAGTCCATGCTCGGTCCAAGATGGCGAAAGAGGAGGGAAGAGGAAAACTTGCATGAACAGGTAGCCGCTCTGAACACACGTATTCTCTACCACACACACCTGTTTGATCCCCTTCTGGCTGCAAGGTCATGTGCGGCTGGGTGTGACGTGGTCCCGTAGTGGTGGCAGCAACAGTTCGACAGTAGTATTTCTCCTCTAGCAGCAGTCCAGAAGTGAACTGGGAGCTCCACTATAACCAGACAGGTAGCTCGTTAGGTCAATGAGGCCCAGGTGTGGAGACCTGGGCCAATTCTCGTCACCAAGGAAACCAGCCAAGGGGGAGGAGTCTACAATAAATCAATTAAAATCAAGGAAGAGAACACAGCAATCCAAGGTAAGTCATGCAATGTAAAAAGGCAAGAAATGTCTAAATATAGGTCACTACAAACTCTTAATACACACAAACAGGGTGGGCAGCACATGTCATAACCTGGTTTTGACATACGTGTGTCCATGTGTCTTGTGTCTTTATGTCTCTATCTGTGTGTGTAGCCAGTTTGCAGGATGTGCTATGTAATTTAACATCACCCTGCTACCCGTGGAGTGCCCGTTGCTAACCCCGCTGTAACAGATGGTCTCCTGTCTGAACTAACAAGCTCAAAACACCAACGCATCCACACACACACACACACACACACACACACACTAGCTGACTGAGTCAACAGATCCAATAACACAGTAATGACTGTTTTTGCTACGATCAGATCAAAATAAATGACACCCTTTAGACCCCACAATTTACTGCCCTTTTCGACCTCATGCTAGCTAGTAGTTGCCACTGCAGCCATTTTGAAATGGCAGTGTCAGCCAATCAGCTCCTTTGTTGCTCAATGCGACATGCCACTCCACAATGGCTACTGCTAGCTATCATGAGGATGAACAAGGCAGTTTTCCAGAAAAACTATCAGTACTTCAATCTTCTCAATGTCTCAGTTTGGATAAAGGTAAAATGTGGAGTACAGTGGCATATCAATGTATGGTCACTCACCACAGTGCGGCCCAAAGGAAGATATGTATCACAAAGCAACTTCATCTCCAGGGGTTATTATCTCACAATACGCATGTACTATATGCTGAGAATGTTTTGAACAGTACCGATATAATATAGACCATGTAATATACCATGGATATTATCCATGTCTAACGTCTGACCTGGGTAACTTCAATACAGTGTTCCCTATGGAAAAGGGGTTGATTATAGATAGCTCCCAGATACGACCTGATTACCTTTCTCTCTCTCTCTCTCTCTCTCTCTCTCTCTCTCTCTCTCTCTCTCTCTCTCTCTCTCTCTCTCTCTCTCTCTCCTGGCAACACTTTGTTCAATTGCCCTACATGGCAACTCTCCGCAATGGGGCCAGACGCTTACACCACTGAGCTTCTCTTATTTAATGCCCAAACCAGGAGATAATTTAAAATATCTAGGACAACTAATCACAATTTGTTCTCTTATTTTATGTATCCTTTTCTTTTAATTATTTTTTTTCTCTATTAAAAAAAGAATGGGACATGTCTTGATTTGACCGTTGACATACTTCTTGTAGGTTGTGTGTCTGAGTGTGTGTGATGGGCTGATGGTTTGGTTGTCTGTAACCCTGACTGTGTCTCTTGGGTGTCAGAACGGAGCACACAGCTGCATAGCTCACCATAGAGACACAGTATAACCTGGGGTCTTTTTCAATGGCCTTGACACACACACACGCACGCACGCACACACACACACACACACACACACACACACACACACACACACACACACACACACAGCTTACCCAGCCATCACGGTACATTATAACCTGGGGATGGAATTCACTGGCCTTAAATTACATTTCTCATCATGACAGAAAAATAAATTATGTGGAATTATTGTTTCACTTTGGATTTGCACAGGGTGTTAAAGCGCCCTACGGCTGCCTGTTGCCAGCACGTCTTTATAACACACACACACACACACACACACACACACACACACACACACACACACACACACACACACACACACACACACACACACACACAAACATGTACGTGTGCACACAAGGTTTAGAAACAGCTTCTGTGTGAATGTCACATCACTTCTCTCTGGGTGGGCACAGTATGGGCCTATGCTATCACACCCCACTGTTTAACCCTGGTACACACACACACACACACACACACACGACAGACACAGCGTACAAAGCCCAAATCGCTCTGAATCATTGCCTGTATTGTTTTTACACTATATTTTCAGAAGTATTCCCTTTTCATTTTGCTCCCTGGTTTGAAAATCTAAATGATAACCTTGAAGATTATTATATATGAATGTGCCTCTCGCTGCTCTCTGTTCTCTGTTCTCATCCTCCCTCTCGGCATTGCAAGCTGATTTTCATTAAGGGACCTCAATGCTTATGGCTCCAAATACATTTTTTAAAGCCATCTGTGCCAGTGTACTCTGTTGCTGCACTGTGTGTGTGTGTGTGTGTGTGTGTGTGTGTGTGTGTGTGTGTGTGTGTGTGTGTGTGTGTGTGTGTGTGTGTGTGTGTGTGTGTGTGTGTGTGTGTGTGTGTGTGTGTGTGTTTGTGTGTGTGTGTGTGTGTGTGTGTGTGTGCATGTGAGTGTGCATGTATGTGTGTGTCCATATACAGACTGTGTGCTAATATATGTGTGTGTCAGTGTGTGTGTCCTTACAAAAACATACCACATTAGGTTAAGAGTGTTGTCAGCTACCTTGGCTCTGTTGCTATGTCTCTGTGGTACCCTGGTACTCCTGTAAAAGCCAGCTGAGAAGGCCACTGTCTCACACAAAAACACACACACACACACACACACACACACACACACACACACACACACACACACATACACACACACACACACACACACACACACACACACACACACACACACACACACACACACACACACACACAGTTCTTACTCTTAATTTAGTGTATTCTCCCTGGCACAGCCTCACACCCAGACTGTCATCACTGCTGCGACTGGACAGGCGTTGGCGTTGGCTGGTACAGTACCATACATGGCAGAGCACTCTTTCCCTCTCTCGCAGTCTGTCTCTCACCCTCTATCTCCTCTGGCCTGTCCATGTTTTAAATGTACATGGCTTTACGTTGTTTCTTTTCTTCAGTTTGCTCTTCTCTTCTCAGTATCTCTTTAAGCAATCTGTGTTGACTGGTCTCTTTCTTTCTTTCTTTCTTTCTTTCTTTCTTTCTTTCTTTCTTTCTTTCTTTCTTTCTTTCTTTCTTTCTTTCTTTCTTTTTTTCTTTCTTTCTTGCGCTCTCCCTCTCACTCTCTGTCTTACATTGGCCAAGCTTGGCACTAAGAACATTGCCAGATATTGGCACGCTGGCACACATGGCCTGTTGGAGCAGAGCGGAGGGGCAGAAAGGACTCTGGCTAAACTGGCACAGAGATCACAGGGCCTGGATAGAGCCCCTCATGCCCAGCACATATTCCCTAATAAGTAATTCATCTAAGAAAGCCCCATGATCAAGGCCCTACGGGACTCTGCCCCTTTGACTAAGCCAAGGCCTGTCCCTGTCCCCTCTCTTTGTCTTCCATACACTTCTGAGGCTTTACTGTACTGCTCAGATTATACCAGAGGAAGAGGTTGGATTATAAATATTTCTATTAGCTATTCCATCAGATATCTAATATTAATTGAACAAGATTTTCCCACTGAAACAAATAATCTATTTTCCAAGTGAGACCTGGCGAAGCCAAGAATAATTATCTATCCAAAGCGTATGTTTTTTCAAGTTTTGCTGACCTAAAAAAACTTCACAAGTTCACAGTATGTGCTGTACACTCATCCCAAAGTTATCCGAGGTCCAATGGTCTGCGTGTGTTAGTGACTAAATCTGTGGTGAAATGGCAGTGTTTATTGTGGTTCTTAGTGAGATCTTGACTGTGACAGCACTTAGAGCCCAGAGCCCTCTCTTGTCAAAGAGGCCAAACGTCCCCTTAAAGTTCAGACCTCAAATCGGCCCCAAAGAGCAGCCAGGAGTACTTTCCCCTATTGTTGCGAATCGGGATTATTTGTTCAACGTTTGGGGGCATGATATTTCAACACGTTGGGAAAGGGCTAACACTTTCTGACACAGCTGTGAGAATGGTGAAAGGCTACCCTTTTCGTTTGCGACCTCTCTATAGAACCTTTGGCACGAGGTGCGTTGGGATCACTCATATTCAACAGGAACCTCTCTTTCTCACCTTTCACCTTTCGCCTGACTGTGGACAAGAGATAAAACATGGTGTATCATAGGACAGCAGGGTGGGTGACATCCAAAATAAAAACAGAGCATGTGCGTCTTTGGGAAGGAAAAAGTTGTATAAAGGTCTCAAATAGTCATTCTGATTCCATTGTAAAATAGCCTTTTGAGTGACTAAACATCACCCATAATATATTTTTTCTCTCCTGTCAAACTTCCAGGAAGTCTGAAAAGACTGAGAGAGTGGGTGGGGAGCTAGTAGGCTGAGTGGGCGGGGAACCTACCTTCACTGCCGGTTCTTTGAAAACACTTATGTCAAGGAATATGGACACAGTGAACAGTGTTGCAGTGAGATTATCTCAAGCAAATTTGATGACACACAAAGCAATTCAAATAAAAAGCATGAGCTGGCGCCCACTAAGAAAAATTATTTAGTGTAGAGGTGCTGACTAATGGTGAATAAACTGTAAGCTATAAAAATAAAGAGAGTCGCACACTGGGAGTTTATATATAGAGAGAGTGTGCGACAAAGCAATTCAGACAACATTGAAATTGCATGCAATAACCAATCCTATGAAACACCACATCATGATTCAACAATGTTTATCCAACTGTTTGGCTATTGTAACACATCAATATAGACAAAATGTTTGCTGTATAATTTAGCTAGCTAGCCCAAATGAAATTGTCAGCACTATTTATCAAGTTAGCTAGCTAGTTCATCTAGGACACATTCAGTTGAAACATCACAGGGTGAGGTATGGGTAATTTTCATTAAATATATACTGTATATTGACTGCCAGACAATGTTAATATATTTTGACTATCAATGATGTCAAGAAGTTTGAATTTTCCATTTGGGATGTCTCTTGATGGAATGACGTAATGACATCTGAGTTTTGGACAAACCTTCCCCGGCTTTTGTTCTATGCTGGCTGAAGACCTAGCAAGCCATTAAGATGACACCAGACACAGATGAAAGTGAAATCCTATAAGTATCATTGCCTTAGTTGAATAGAGGAAACCTATCATTATATTCGCTGACACGCTGCAGGTACATTTAGTCACGAGTAGACTAGCTATCTAGCTATGTAAACCACACCCCTCAGAGAACACACCCTCTCTATGTTGGTCACAAGGCGGGACTTATTTAAATTAGGTAAGAGAATAAGATCGTACTATTGGTGTTTTAAATTTAGGCCATTAGTGTTTTAAATGAAAAAAAAAGGCCACAATAATCCTGCCTCCATCCCACCTCCTGAATCCAAGTGTTTGACATGGGGGAGGGGATTAGTACCTTTAAATGTCATCCAATTTCGTGAAAAATATTACTTGACTGTTCCGGACCTTTAAAGTAATTGCCCAGTGTTTCCAGATATATATAAATGTATTGCATATAATTACTTATAATATAAGGTAAATAGTTTTCCTTAAAAAAATTAAAAATACATTAATTAAGTGTGTTAAAAAGTAGCTTTTCTGTGTTGGAATGGTGTGGGCATACCCCAACAACAGAAAGGTGTGGGCGTATACCGGTCATATCTTTGTCAAGTAGACCGTTGATTGGCCAGCTCATCCTCCTCAGGGAGATGACATCATATTCTGTGAGGAAATAACAAATGTGACCGACTGCCTCAATTCGGTCTTATGTAGCATTTTAAATGGTGTTTTTAACATTTTACATTTTAGTCATTTAGCAGACACTCTTATCCAGAGCGACTTACAGTTTGTTAGTGCATACATGTTCATACTTCTTTCGTACTGGTCCCCCGTGGGAATCTAACCCACAACCCTGGCGTTGCAAGCGCCATGCTACACGGGACTACTTTTACATTGGATAAAAGTAAAGACTACAAAATGGATGGATTTCTGATTCTATTAATATTACTACACAGATCATACACGTAACGTTAGCTAGGGGGCCATCTTGCTAACTAACAGTACGTTTTAACTTGCAATAAAAATTTGAAACGTATATCTGAAAATGTAGCTAGACCTTTACCCGTACACATGGATGAACGCTCCACGGCAGACTGGAACCGTTTAACTCAGTTTTGTTTGAAGCTACATATTGTTTGGCCAGCTTTGTGTTAAGTCACTCTGGTTCACACTGACCGTGGCATGTACAGAAAGTAGCCTTTTTTCCAACTGATCTGTCGATAGTGCCTGCTAAATTCAGGGCATCAATTTTGTTGAGAAAAGTAGCAAAACGTTTGTAGTTCTCGATGGCTAACGTTATATATTTCAAAAGCGGCGAGGTAGAAAGGACTGTAATCCCATACTGAACAGCTCACGTTATAGACAGATGCATGCTACATGGCAGACCAATCCAAACTCATCTCCCGGCATGTCCATCCATTATCTCAGCCAATCATGGCTAGCGGGAAGGTTCTTGTCTTTTTTCGTGGCTAAACCAACTAGGCTCGTAATTTAACAATTGTATTCGTATTTATGGAAGGAATACAAGTTTGTTATTAAGGCACATGAAAGTTTACATGTTCCAGAGGGCATTTCTGTAAAAAAATGTATTTTGATAAAAAAAATGTGTTTACATTCAAATGCTGCTCCTGTGAAGTAGTTACGTGCCACATACGTCTAGTTTACTGAAACGAGTCACAAATAGCAAAAATAAATGTAACGGTTTGAGATACAAGTTTGAGTTAACAGAATATGAACTATTAGAAGTTAGATTTTCTCTTTAAGTTACTTTAAGGCTGGCAGCCATATTTCACAAACTTGTTAATCTCCTCGCAAACAGAGAGAAATAGCAAAGAGAGGAAAATCAGATGACTAGACAGAGCACCAGGGAGACAGAACAACAGAGGGGCCGATAAACTTACATTTTGGCCAAAATACACTTTTTCATGCAAGAAGCATGCAAAAAGCATAAATTAGCTACACGTCTTTCTCTGTCTCTCTCTCTCCCTCTCACCCTCTTCATTTGACCCCCCACACACATATACACACCACTTTCTCTCTCAGTGTGTGCATGTATTTACGTGGGTGTGTAGGTGTGTAGAGTGTAGGATTACTGGCTGGTGGTAGGTGGACAGAGCCACTTCGGAGCAACTGTGCTTAGCTGGGCAGCTACAGTATGTGTGTGTGGGAGAGAGCTGGATTAGCACAGTCTTACTATAAGGAGGTGTGTACAGGCTAAAAACCCTCCTGGAGTCTGCTAGTAAATCAAATCAAATCACAATTTTTTTATTCCTTTATTTATACAGGGAGTCAGTCTGAGACCAAGGTCTCTTTCACAGCTGAGTCCTGTTTACAGAAATCATAATGACATACAGCCATAAAAACACAGTTACACAAAACAATTGCAATCAAAAACAATACGTTCATTTAAAATCGCTTTACATTTTCCAATAGAAACACAGAGACAAAGACATCAAGCATAAGGGTTTTTTGGAACTCATTCCATTAAAAGTGCATTTAAACAATGTCTCAAAACACTTTAGGAAGATAATTACAAATAAATAAAAACAAGAAACAACTGAGAAATCAAAAAAAAATTAAGCAGACGACATACACATAGTAGTCACAGTACATTGACAAAAAAAATTCTGCGAAACATAAGGACAAGAGACAAGTTAACATGGGGGTGTGGGGAGTACAGGGGCAATACATGGGGTTAAGACACACAGGACAGTAGAACATTAGGGAGTACAGTGGGGTAGGACTGACAGTGAGTGCAGTGGGTCTAGTGACAGTCAGGATGAAAGGTGGACGGACAAAGACTGGATGGATTCTGGAGTATGGTGGGTTGATCACAGGGGAAGCAGCCAGGCGTTCAGGTGGCGTGTCAGTGTGTGCCCAGCTAACAAAAGTATGTACCGGGACATGACCCCAAAGTTATTTTAGTCCCCACAGAAGTCATGATAACGTTATTGTGAAACGTGCCTTCTACGTTGCTGTGGTGTCCACTGACAAAACTTACGTCTTAAGTCTTTTCAGGGCGTAGAAATGTGGGGAATTTTAAATAGCTCGATAACGTTATTCAGTAGCGTTATAAGAGATGTCCTTGAATCTTCCCTGAACGTGCACACTGTTACGTGCCTTATTGCTACTGCAGGTACCCACGGGCGAAAGTTACGTTCCCAGTGGATACCAGAAACTGCATTTTGGTATCAATGTATGTTTAGCAACGTTATGAGGTTGACCTAAAAATAATGTTTTCATGAAACGTCTCCTACATGGACCTGTGGCGTCAGCTGACGTAAGTCACGTCCCAAGTCACTTCAGGACGTTGAAATGTGAGGGCCCCTGAATATCTAATGACATTATATAATATAATATATAATAATAATAATAAAGTGTTATTTTTAATCATACCTTTCTCTTACTCTTGAGCCGAGCTGGTGCATGTTTGAGAGTGTCTGCTATTTTGTCATCTACCTCTTGGTAGGAAGCCTTGGGGTGGCTTTCAGGGAGGCTTCTATGTTGTGAAGAAAAATTGAATTGGTACATTCCATGTCATATCACTACTTTTCCACCTATGCTGGCTGAGACAGAGGTTGGGTATTGTCCCTCTCTTCCCTGATAGGCAGTTTTGGCCATGAGACCTCTCTCCTTCACCTTTCCTTTGACCTCTCTCTCCGATCTTAACAAGTGGCAGGATTTCACATTTAGTTTGTAACTGCCTTGTTACTGATTTAATTCATTTGACATTTTAATAAATACACATTTGACTTATCAACACTTGACCAATAATACTATCTACTAAATACAAAATTACTGTGAAATGCTTCCTTACAAGCCCTCAACCAACAACGCAGTTCAAGAAAGAGCAAAAAAAATGAAACAAATCAAAAGTAACACAATAAAGTAACAATAACAAGGCTATATACAGGGGGTACCGAGTCATTGTGCAGGGGTACGAGCTCGTTGAGGTAATTGAGGTAATATGTACATGGGTAGGGGTAAAAGTGACTAGGCAATCAGGATAGATAATAAACAGAGTAGCAGCAGCGTGTATGAAGAGTGGGAGAGAGTGTCTATGTGAGTGTGTGGCATCAATATGCTTGTGTGTGTGTGAGCGTATGTTGTGTGTGTATATGTGTGTGTGTGTGTGGGTCGAGTTCAGTGAGTGTGTGGGTAGAGTCCAGTGAGTGTGTGGCTAGAGTCCAGTGAGTGTGTGGCTAGAGTCCAGTGAGTGACTATGCATAGCTAATAGACAGTGGGTAGCAGCAGTGTAAAAACAATGTAATGTCAATGTAAATAGTCCAGGTGGCCATTTTTTTAATTGTTCAGCAGTCTTATGGCTTGGGGGTAGAAGCTGTTAAGAATTATTTTGGTCCTAGACTTGGCGCTCCGGTACCGCGTGTGGTAGCATAGAGAACAGTCTATGACTTGGGTGACTAGAGTCTTAGACCATTTTTTGGCCTTTCTTCTGACACCGCCTAGTATATAAGTCCTGAACGGCAGGAAGCTTGGCCCCAGTGATGTACTGGGCCGTGCGCACTACCCTCTGTAGTGCCTTACGGTCAGATACCGAGCAGTTGCCATACCAGGCAGTGATGCAACCGGTCAATATGCTCTCGATGGTGCAGCTGTAGAATTCCCACTCATTTGTGTGTTCCTCAGTTAAAACAGCTGGCCATACAGTTCTGATTGATAGTAATGAGAAATTGTTTTTGTAGTGTATCATGTATTCATGGGCTAAAACTTGTGTAAACAGGCAGAGGGCTGACTGTTTCTTCTTAAGATAAGTTAAGTGTTCATTGGGAAATCAATCAAAACACTAAATAGGCATATGGCATACATGACAACTGCATTTCTTTGACTGGGCTCCCAAGTGGCGCAGTGGTCTAAGACACTGCATCTCAGTGCTAGAGGTGTCACTATAGACAACCTGGTTCAAATTCAGACTGTCTTCGTGATTGGGAGTCCCATAGGGCGGTGCACAATTGTCCGAGTTTGACCAGTGTAGGCCGTCATTGTAAATAAGAATTTGTTCTTAACTGAGTTGCCTAGTTAAATAAAAAAATTAACGTTAAGATATTTTGATTCAATAATATTGCAGGTTGCAATCTTATATGGTCAAATATGGTCACATTCAAGTGGCTCTTGATAAACAGCTAAACTATTTTTGTCAATTGCTGTTCAAATACATGATATACATTTCAAACATTTTACAGATACATTTTAAATGGCCATCCCTACCATTTTCTTTCGATAGTGGGAGTCTTTAAGTGTTTCACAGATATCCTTCAATTCCTCATTTGTTTCTGCAGGGTTTTGTTTATGCATAGTGTAATGTGTTTTCCTTTCCTTATGCCCTCTCCTCCATGATCACTCACTGATGGCCTAGCAGCGGGTAATGATGAAGGGGAGATTAAAGAATTCCATGAATAAGTACTGAGACACAATCATTTGTTTTTCTCTATTCCTCTAACAGTTCTTTGAAATACAGCAAAAAGGTTAATGAGGTAGCCTTATTTGCTGTTATGAGTCAACAGTTGGTGGCATTGCATGTTTAGCTAGTTACAGTAGCTAGCTAGATAACATTAACATTACTCAATTTACTTAGCTAGTTAACGTTAGCTTGCTAACATTATTAGCCAGTTAGCTAGGCTAGCTGCACGGTTGAAACGAGCAACAATAGTTACTAAAAAAACCTTCTATGACAGCATATTCTCGTCACAAATTAAAATCGCTGAAGAGTTGAGGAACACTGGGAACGTAACTTTCGTCAGTGGGTACCTACAGTACTAATAAGGCACGTAACAGTTTGCACGTTCAGGGAAGATTCAATGACATATCTAATAACGTTATTAAATAATATTCAGCTATTCCCCCACATTTCACATTTCAACGTCCTGAAGAGACTTGGGACGTAACTTTTGTCAACTGACATCACAGGTACATCTCGGAGACGTTTCATGAAAACATAATTTTTTAGGTCAACCACATAACGTTGCTAAACGTCAGAAAGTACATGACTTATGTGAGGACTAAAATAACTTTGTGGTCACGTCCTCAAACGTCATTTTCTTTTGATATTTAGGGATCGAAATTTACCTGACATTTAGGGATCTGACATTCACAACATCTAGTAGACTCATTGGGAACATTATGTTAGATATTGCCGAAGTGACCAGACATTCAGTACATTTCAGGAACCTTCTGTGAAAGTTACAAATACTACTACAATGTCACCAAAGTGTCCTGACATTCAGAACATCTAAAGTACTTATTTATAACGTAACAAATGTTCCTACACACTTAGAAAGACAACGTGACTTACCACCACTTGACTTACAGACAATGTTCCAATATGTATTTCTATCATACCAATTGTAACGTTATATGAAGACAGACCATAGCTCTAAATCTAACGTTATGAAATGTTCCTAGGATATCTCCAAAATAACATGGTATTCAGAACCTTTCATGGACTACCAAGGAACGTTTTTAATGTTCCCATGATGCCTGTAATACCCAAGGTAGATATTTATAACCTTTATAATACTTAGAAACGTTATGAATGTGCCTGTAATGTGAAAGTGGGAAAAGCAGGGACTTTGAGAAGCAAGTATACAGACATAAAAAGTAAATGAAAGTAAATTAAAAAAGTAAATAAAAAATACATGAAAAATGACTATCCATAGCTGAGACTAAAAAGACGTGTCTTGAGCCTTAACGAGTACAGTGAAATGGCTTTCTTGCTAGCTCCAAACCCAACAATGCAATAATCAATATCAATGTAGCACTAAAAATAACATAAGGTAGAACAAAAACACAAGAGAAATACAAAAAAAAAAAAATAAGAACATGATAAAGTAAGAAGCTATATACAGGGTCAGTTCCAATACCATATTAACAATGTTCAGGGACACTGGAGTGATAGAGGTAGTATACGTGTGTGTGTGTGTGTGTGTGTGTGTGTGTGTGTGTGTGTTGGAGTGTCTGTGTGCGTGTGTGTGAGTGTGTAGAGTCCTATGAGTGTGCATAAAATGAAATACAAAGGTCAACTCAGATGATCCGTGAATCAATTATGTTAGCTATTTAGCAGTCTTATGGCTTGGGGATAGAAGCTGTTGGTGTCAGATTTGATACTGTTGGTGTCAGACTTGACTCACCGGTACCACTTGCCATGCGGAAGCAAAAAGAACAGTCTATGGCTTTGGTGGCCGGAGATTTTCCAGGGCCTTTCTTTCACACCGCCTGATATAGAGGTTGTGGATGGCAGGGAGCTCGGCCACAGTGTGCAAGCCCCCTGTTTCCTGTAGTCCACGATCAGCTCCTTGGTCTTACTGATGTTGATGGAGAGGTTGTTGTCCCGGCACCACACTGCCAGGTCACTGACCTCCTCCCTGTAGGCTGTCTCATCGTTGCCGGTCGTGTAATCAGCAAACTTGATGATGGTGTTGGGGTCGCGAGTGGCCACGCAGCTGTGGGTGACTGTTCCACAGGGATGGTGCTCTACGGGAGAAGGCCCTGCCCCCAGCTGTTTAATGTTTCTTGGGCAAACACTCAGGCAACATTACTCAACGGGCCCTGACCCTGCCACACTTGGCTGGAGAGTGGTGGATGGACGTTATTTTTTGTTTTAACCCTATCCCAAACCTTAATCCCATGACTCCAGATCAGAAGGTTGTGTGTTCAATCCCAGTGGTGGACACTAGGTTTTATTAACCCTATCACAAACCTTAACCCTTAACTTATAAATGTGATGGTTGGAGAAAGGGATTGATGCTGAGCAGGAGGAGCAACCCAGGGTGTCAAAAACACTTCAACATCGACATTTGACGTTTGAAGAAAAGTGAAAAAAACATTGAATTCGGCAATGAGACTGTGAGAGCTTGTTGAGAGGTGGGGAAGAGCAAGAGAGACTGTAATTAAGATTTGCAATGTGTGCTGGACATGTGTTGACCCAGTTGATGGGGGAGTGTGTGAGAAGGGCTAAACACTCCAGATAAACATAATACTGGCATTTCTCCCCAAACCAGAGCTCCAAATATAACCTTACCTTTAGACTGTGAGTTTTGTACAGTGTATCATGTAGTGTTATGCATTGGCAGTGAGACCCACATTTACTTGTCATGAGAGAGAGAGAGAGAGAGAGAGAGAGAGAGAGAGAGAGAGAGACTGAGATAGACAGAAAATAAGAGAGACACACACGGTGAGAGAGAGAGAGAGAGAGAGAGAGGGGGCATGTTTCGAGGGTCTGATTCCTGTGCTGCTCCACAGCTGTGCTCCTAAATCGGGTCAACATCTAATGGCAAACCCACAGCCCCAGGTGAGTACACAACCCAGCGCAGTCTGCCTCTTCTCTCCTGCCCTCTCCTCCTCCATATCTCCCTTTATTCCATCATTCTCTCCTCTCAAGTCTGTCTATTTCATTATACCTCTTTTTTTATCTACAGTATTATGCTAAAACCCATAATGATTATCACTGGATACTCTTCGAGGTACAGCAATTACCTTAATTTGATTTATTTCATGTTGAATATTATCCACACTTCTTTGATAACATTACTTTGAGTGGCCTCTTGACAGGACCTGAAGGTGTGTGTGTGTTTTATATACGCTATCTCTTCATCCAAGTAGATATAAATGCCTTGACTTGCCGTGCATCTCTGCGTTATGTCCTCTGTACTCAGCGGGTGATTCGTCCATTAAAGTTCCCTGGTTTTCCTGGGCTCTTGTTCACCCACGCCTGTTCTCCTCTTGATCTCCACACGACGCTCAGTCAAGCCACATCAAACAAGCTGTCAAGGTCCCCACTGGTGTTCACTGAAGTAAAAACCACACAAGGCTAGCATAAGGCATACTTAAAACCACTTTTTAAACTGCTCAGTGGAAAATGTAAGCATTATTAAAGAACAAAATTGTTATATATTATTGTACAGGAAATTTGGGGTGAAAGAGCTAGCAACGTCTGTGTTGCCAGGTGTGTTGTGTCTGTGTGTGTTGGTGGTGTCATGTTTGGCACGTCAGTGTGAGTCTTTCCTAACTTTGCCATGGCTGCCAGATCACCTGTCCCGTTTACAGTGATGAGCCCTCGATCTCAACTTGGCTCTCTGCGATAGGGTCAGTAACAGCTGTTACTGAGGCAGGGTCAGTAACAGCTGTAACACCGGGGCTGTTGTGAGTGCCAAAATCATCCCCCTACTCACAGGTGAAGTGACAGACTGACACGACAGTGATGTCACATCACCTCCATCAGAATAGCTCTGGAAATCGTTGTGTGTGTGTGTGTGTGTGTGTGTGTGTGTGTGTGTGTGTGTGTGTGTGTGTACCTTTACACTGCTCATTGTCACAGCGTATTTCACCTCCATTCAGTCACTGTCAGAGAGGAGCACCTGTGTTGTGGCTTCTCTTTTTATGAGAAGAGGCCCATTACATCCTGTCAAAGAACAGATCATATCCTATAGACCTAGAGCAAATACAGGCCGTTGTCCAGACAACCTCTCATTACACTTCAGTGGTGGAAAAAGTACACAATTGTCATACTTGAGTAAAAGTAAAGATACCTTCATAGAAAATGACTCAAGTAAAAACGAAAGTCACCCAGTAAAATTATACTTGAGTAAAAGTCAAAAAGTAGATTATACTTAAGTATCAAAAGTAAAAGTAAAAGTATGAATAATTAAACATTCCTTATATTAAGCAAACCAGAAGGCACAATTTTCTTGTTTTTAAAATGTATGGATAGCCAGGGGCACACTCCAACACTCAGACATCATTTACAAATGAAGCATTTGTGTTCAGTGAGTTCGCCAGATCAGAGGCAGTAAGGATGACCAGGGATGTCCTCTTGATAAATGTGTGAATTGAACCATTTCCTGTCCTGCTAAGCATTCAAAATGTATTTTTGGGTGTCAGGGGAAAATGTATGTAGTAAAAAGTACATTATTTTCTTTAGGAATGTAGTGAAGTAAAAGTAAAAGTTGTCAAAAATATAAATAGTAACTTTCAGATACCCCCCAAAACTACTTTAAAGTATTTTTACTTACCACTGTTACACTTTATGAAGAACACACAGACAAACTATGGACTAATATAAGACATGGCCCTACTCCCACTACGAGATATGAAGGAGAGTCTTTGGAGAGGAGAGTCTGAGGAGAGGAGAGTCTGAGGAGCGGAGAGTCTGAGGAGAGGAGAGTCTGAGGAGAGGAGAGTCTGAGGAGCGGAGAGTCTGAGGAGAGGAGAGTCTGAGGAGAGGAGAGTCTGAGGAGCGGAGAGTCTGAGGAGAGGAGAGTCTGAGGAGAGGAGAGTCTGAGGAGCGGAGAGTCTGAGGAGAGGAGAGTCTGAGGAGAGGAGAGTCTGAGGAGCGGAGAGTCTGAGGAGAGGAGAGTCTGAGGAGAGGAGAGTCTGAGGAGAGGAGAGTCTGAGGAGCGGAGAGTCTGAGGAGAGGAGAGTCTGAGGAGCGGAGAGTCTGAGGAGAGGAGAGTCTGAGGAGCGGAGAGTCTGAGGAGAGGAGAGTCTGAGGAGCGGAGAGTCTGAGGAGAGGAGAGTCTGAGGAGAGGAGAGTCTGAGGAGCGGAGAGTCTGAGGAGAGGGGAGTCTGAGGAGCGGAGAGGCAAAAGAGATGTCTACTTTTCACTTCACATTACATTCTTGCCTTACCTTTCATTGTGGCTGACAATGCAACATTCTTGGTCCGCAGCTCAAATTGACAGTAAATATCACAATAGCCAATAGTCAGTAAGCACAAACTATTCACAGTGACAGAACCTTTTCTTCTAAAGCATATTACACTATTGAATTTTGCAACCAAATCATATTACATTCTTGAGTAATGCAACAAGCATGTGCAAAAAATGAAAAGGTTTATTTCCTTGTCTGCAGATTTGTCAATTGTCAATAGATTTTAGCTTCAAGACGAAAGCACAGAGTTGCTAACAGCATGTCTTCATCAAGTAACTTTAGCCTATCAAAAATGAACGATTAACCCTTTCATACAAATGTAAAAGTACAATAGGCCAACCTTACAGCATTACAACAGCCCAGGCTTCATTTTAATCAATATCAGGAAACTCATTACATGTGGTAAAAGCTAATTGCGAGTGAATTCACTGCGACGAGCTGTTTTATATGGAAGCTCATACCCGCCACCCAAAAAATGTAATGCCTTATGATTTGTCAATGTGCACAATTAGTCTGTGCTTCAGTCTGATCAACTGTAGCCTGCTGATAACAACCACCGCTGCAGGTAGCCTAGAGAAGCATATGTGAATGTCATCAACACAAGACAAACACCAGGGTTTTTTATGTGTTTTTCTCCAATTTATGCGTTGGCCACAAATATGAGTATAGGATGAGTCAACAACATGATTTAACTATGAGTTAACAGAATATGAACATATTTAAAAGTGAGATTTTCATTGGACTGTTACTTTAACTATAGCCTAGATATTTACTCTTTATAAAAATCTATATTTTAATGAATTTCCTCCAGTTTTCATTCCATCAAAAAGTGCTTCTGTTTTCGTGAACATGATTCTACAGTATGCAGTATTTATGCTTGTTTGTCCTTTATTATGCAGTTCAATGTAGAGTTGATGGGCTGTTTTATGTTTTAACAGCCTTCCCATTGATTCTCTGACACTTTAAGGTTCTCAATTCTCCTGGTGGGATCACAAATTTGATGAGGTGAGATCCTTATGGGCTTCTCAAGGCTAAGACGGGGTAAATACTTTCAGTAATACAACCCCTCTTGTAATAGATGTATCCCCGACAGAGTCTCTGGCAGGATGTGAATTTTTCAGCTATACTGTGTTAACGGTTTCGGTTTTTTTCTTTCAAGAAAGAAAAGAAGCAGGAAAGTAAGGTGCAGAGATGGTAAATGTTTGAGAGCATAAAGGGAGAAAATGACAGAGTGTTTATCTGAAGTAGATAAAGACTGAAAATACTATGGACAGACTTGTGTTTAGGTTTTGGTGTTGGCGTTGGAGACAAGCCGAGGAGTGAGAGGCAGAGAGAGTGTGAGAGAGGGGGACAGATAGAGAGAGGGGTCAGGGTAATGACTGGAGACAGGTCTGGAGGAGTGGGCTGTAAAGCTGTGTGTTCCACCACTAATGGGATTAAGAGCCATCCCCCCGGAGTCACACACACACACACTTGAGACAGCGGCCGCAAATTAAATCGTCTCGTCGATGAATACACCCTCAGGAGTGTGTGTGTGTGTGTGTGTGTTTGTGTGTATGTGTGTGTGTGTGAGAGGAGAGGACCATATTGGGCAGATTGAAGTCCTATAAAGTGTTCTCCTCTTTCATAAACGTTCTCTCTCACTCTCTTTCTCTCACTTTCTCCCTCAGCCATCAGAGTAAAATCTCTTGCACCAGTCCAGAGTGGTTGTACAATGTAGTCCTGCAGTAGTGCTTTGCCTACCCAACCTCTCTCCCTGCCTCCCTGCCTCCCTGCCTGCCTCTCCATTTGAAGCCTAGCGATGGTGACACAGAAAGCTGCCTGGGAGCGTCTTCACGCGTCTGTCCTCACATCGCACCGAGGAGCAACCTACATCTAGCCGGCCTCTGGAACTTCCCACTCCACCCCGCCCCCCGCCCCACAGCCCACTACTTTATCAGCATATGCTTGGTGGGTCTTGCCACTTAGGCAGGGGCCAAGGCCCGTCAGAACCAGGACTGAGTGGACAGCTGATGGATAACCCCCTATGGGAGGGAACTCACCGCTGTAGTAACGCTGATTAGACACGAGGGAGTGGCTGGGGTGGCGGGGGTTTCGTCGCTGCGGACAACCGGCGTTCAAGTTGGACTTCTCTAATCCATTATCGCCGGGCAACGCTCCAGGAAGTGTTGTGATGTGACAGTGTGTTGTGTCTCTGTGTGTGTCGTGTCTGTGTGTGTGTGAGTGAGATGATGTGATGGCATGGTGTGTGTTGCTGCAGCCGCTGTGTGTGTGTCTGTCTGAGGAATAGGGTCGTCCCGACACACATCAGATGTGCAGTAATTGCTGTCTCCTCTGCTGACTGTTACAGCTTGTCTGGAGAAGGGCACTCTCTGTTCACTGTTCTCTCTGTACTGAGTTAGCAAAGTCTGATCACAGAGAAAGGTGGCCTATACACTCATACAATGAAATTCTGGCAGAGCAAATTCCAAACTGAATCTGTTGAATAATTTGGTCTACAGAAGACATATTCATAATCTGCTCCTGATATTCGTCCTTGTCTGGATACCCGTACTCGCGTACTAAATAGTAGGCGGTTTGGTTATACAAAAATAATTATGTTTTATAGTAGGTCTGCGTGAAATTTTGAACATTTTGAATGCTTTAAATGCCATGATGTCATAATCGTTTTGACTTTTCATCTAGTACAGATTCGCTGCAACCTGTGTTTGACAACAGCTGGTAATCTGATAAAGGTACTAACGGCGGGATTATTGTGCATTATATGACTCATTGTCAGTATAGGTGAGCCTACAGCATACATTTCTACTAAACATTACGTTCTAAATAGTATGTTGTGCGATTAGTACACAGTATGCAATTTTAGTAAGTAGTAGGCAAGACAGATTTAGGACACGGAAACTCTCGTTGATGCTCATAGCTGGTAAAGGATAGATGGGTGCATTGTGAAACACACCAATGACCACCTGCACACCACATACACACACACACACACACACACACACACACACCACATACACACACACACACACACACACACACACACACACACACACACACACACACACACACACACACACACACACACACACCACACACACACACCACACACACACACACCACACACACACACACACACACACAC